>SMDT01001816.1:0-68345 GCA_005392925.1 Aquilaria sinensis
ACTGGCCAATAATGATTTCCAGTCTATGAACAAGGGATTTCAAGAATTCGTCACCGACCTCGGAATAAAAAGGCACTTCGGCCCACTAGCTCAGCCCCCGAGCAACAGATAAGCAGAGTTGCCAAAAGAGCTATAAAAGAGGGACTATAAGAGATGCAAAGGGAAAGTGGCCAGGAGAATTTCCTACTGTACCAAGGAGTTATCAGACAACTCCCCGAGGGACCAAGAAGGAGGCACTTTTCTCGCTTATCCCCAGTACAGAAAGCCAATATCCATTTGAAGTAGTTCGGCTAGCATACAGATGTTTGATGAAAGAGGAATTGACATCGGGTTGACAACTAAGCTCGACCAAGTTGTCAAACACTGAGAGGCGCCCGAGCTCGAAAGAAGAGCCTTCTCGGCAAAAGGTGGCCATAAGTGCAAACTTGCATGATAGGCCAAAAGGAACAAGGAAAAAGAGACCTCGCCCCCGAAAGGCCAAATTAGAACTCCGAAAACCGTCCTATGGGGTACTTTGGCCAAACAGGAAAGGGCCTTATTGGGCCCTAAATAAGGTCAGAATAGGAGCATACAAGCTTGGAAACACTGAAGGGAGAAAAACTGAAAAAGTACAAGGCACTCAGGCGCTTTAAAGAAATTCTATACTTAGAATTTTTAGACAAGAAATGGTGAAAGCCAGAAATTTGTCTAAGTACAGAAAGTTTTCCCCTGTATGAGAATGTTCGCCGAACAAAGCTGAAGCATGGACTCCCGAAAGTCTCCTGTTCCTAACCAAAGTTAGTTGGGTTATATGCCCAAAAGAGGGCAAGTCTACCGAACACGGCCGACAAAGGGCAGGCTAAAATTTGCCTAAAGGAACTTCGCTAACTATGAAAGTTTGCCCAAAGGATGGCCGATGAAACGAGCAAAGGAGTACCAAAGTCCCTTGACCAAAAGTGGTCGGGACAACTGGGAAACAAAAATTGCTCAAAAAGACTTAGCCAAAATCATGAAGGAAAATCCATTGAAGAAGGCCTTGGTACAAGGAGAAAATTGCAAGAAGAAAGGTACAAAGAAGAAGAAGAAGGCAAAGGTCCTAGAACATATAAGGAACCCCGGTGTTATGGGAAGCTCTGCCTCCTGAGTCTTTCACTGCCGCCTTCGGTGCAGGAGGAGGAAACAGCAAGTTAAGGAACTCGACTATCAACCAAGTCCACCAAGGCCCCCCTGGAATATCTAGGGCAGCCAGAAAGGAAGGATCAAGGTTCGGATACTTCTTCAGAAACTGATGACGAGCTAGGCAGAAGCCGTCCTGAAAAGCAACCTTGGACGTCTGGATGGCTTTGTCTCTTTCAACGTCCAACTCGTCCGCCTCATGCTGAAGATCTGAAACCTCCTTCTGAAGGTCGAAAATCTCCTTCTCCAGCTCCTCGGTTTTCTTCTTCTTCTTCGAACCCTCCTTCAGTGAGTCGACCTTGGCCTGGAGTTCAGCATTTTCAGCCATCGCCTTCGCCAGAAGGGCAGACTCCCCTTCTTTTTCCTTTTGAAGGGTCTCGTTGGCCGAAGTCAGGCTGATTAATTTGTCGCCAAGGTCGGACATCTTCTTGGAAAAATCCTTCAAGAGCTCCTCTTGGCCCTTCAAGAATTCCTCCCGAAGATTGGCAATCTTCTCCTTGCATATTTGGCTCAACTTGGTGTTTGTCAGCACCGAGTTGGCACAAAAGACTTTGGCCTTCTCCAATTTGTCTTCGGCCCAGGCTCGAACCAAAGACTGCTTTGCTGCCCAAGCTCGGAGGTATCCACTATACCCCAAAAGCTGCAAAAAAGAAAGGTACTTAGCGAAATTTGCACAAGGAAAGCCAAAACACTTAGACTAAAAGTGGGAGGAAAAGTGAAGAGCCTGAAGGACTACCTGAGCAGCATGCTCGGAAACTCTGGTGGCAAGGGCATCCTCGGAGGCACACTCCTCGGCGACTGCCTTGAAGGATGCCTGAGTAAGCACGCCCCTCGCCATTTGGGGAGCCATCTCCCGGCAGTCCTCGGAGAACAGGTTCATGTCCTCCGTGAAAGACCAGAACGGCTCCCTCGGAACTTTGTCCTTCGGGACATGAGAATCCCGAAGAGCCCGCCTTCGGGCGTGCTCAACCATCCAAGCTGAGGGCGCCAAATCCTCTGCAAAAAGAAACATACATCTCATCAGGTAAAATTTCCTTGGTTATGAAAGATGTGAGATTGCAGGAGAAAAAGGACAAACCTGGCGCGACCTCAGCAACATCGTCATCAGAGTCCCGGACTTCCTCCATGTCGGCAGGAATATGTTTGCCCTTGGCCCTTCGGTGCTTTTCTAAATCTTCAACAGAAAGATCAGCCAAAGAGCCCACAAGATCTGCTGATGTGGCAGGACACAGAGGGGCAGGAAAGGCAATCACCCCGGCAGGGACTTCAGCGGTTGTTTCAGGCTCGGCGAAAGTTGCAACCTTGGTGGAAGTTGCAATGACATCGCCAGCCTTAGTGCAAGTAGCAATGACCTCGCCGACCTCTGAAACGTCCTCCGAGGAGGGAAGAGGGGTGTCCTTCTTGGCCTTCTTGGCCGAAGATGGTCCGCCCCCAGAAGTCTTGCGCCTCTTCTTTGTTTGTTCTCCCTTCTCGGCCTGACCAAGGAAGAGAGACCTGTAATAGGCGGCAGACTCGTCGCCCATCTCTGAAAAAGAGGGAAAACATCAGTGTGAGTCCACAGGCACTTATGCTGAAAAACTTTGAAAGAAACTTACTTTCAAAAAAGGCTTCATAAGTGAGCTCGCTTCGAAGGAGCTTCACCAGCCAAGAGTTCTTCCCCTCGGTAGCAGGAGCTGGCATGCCGAGATCCGTCTTGTGCTCTGTAACCACCCCCAGCTCCCGAAGGACATCCTCGGTCATGAGTTTCCACATGATCGGGAAAGGGTAGAGAGAGCGTGGAGGGACCTCGGCATCCCAGTCGGCGACAGCACGGATTCGTCTGTCAAAGTCCCCAAACCTAGCTGCCAACTCGGGAGTTAGCAACTTCCTGGGATCCATGACATCCGTCTCCAGCTTTCCCCGAGCCCACTTAGTCGGGACGTGCGACCAGGCCTCCGCCACCTTCAGGAAGAAGAACTTCCTTTGCCACCCTCGCCAGCTATCCTTGGTAGCGAAGGTGAACATAAATTTCTTGCTCCTAGATCCCCGAGGCAGCATGAAATAAAAGCCACCCTTCGGAACCGGATAGAGCTTATAATACTGCATGAACAGGATGAAATGGGGTTCTACCCCTAAGATCCCGCACATACAGTATGAGTTGGGAGGAAGTTGATTCACGGCTATGCCATGAAATTGGCAAAAGTCGCAAATCATCTTCGCTGGAGGAAACTGAAGTCCAGCCTTCAGTTGGGCTCGAAAAACGGTAACCTCGTCACCCCGATTCATAAAGCTAAACTGGCCAAGGTGGGGTAACCTTGTGGTGGCATACGAGGGAAGGAAAAATTTGGTCTTCCACTTTTCTAATTTCTCAGAAGTGGAACAACAAGGGTGGGACATAAGAGGTTGCCAGCTCTCGGGAATAGGCGATAAAGACATGGTTGACCAAAAAAAAGACTTCAGAAAGAAGAAAAAACGACTTCAAAAAAATAAAAGAAAAGAAAAAACCGAAGGATCTCTAGAGTCAGAACCCACCAAAAGCTTTGCCGAACTCAGGATTCTTAGATGCCGTCATGAAAGGTGGCCGGAAATCGCTCTGCCGTTAACACCGTCGCGAAAAGGGAAGAAAAGGCACAGAAGCAAATGAAAGCAAAGTGAATGAGGAGTATGACAGGAGGAGGCTTATATAGATCGAAGAAGGGCAGCCAAAAAGGCATCATAACTGCTGCGCGAAGGTGAAAGCTCACAATAATTGCCCCTCGCACGCAAAAAGGCATGCCTATCCCAACCAGGACCTGCCACGTGTCGACGGACACAAGAAATCAGGACATGTTTTCTGACATCCCGAAAACATGAGCATGTCGCTCCAGGATTGACACGTCTAGTTCCAAGACGCGACGGTCCACTAACCTATGGCAGAAAAAGTGAAGAGGTTGGGTATCTCGAGAAGACCAAAGGGCAAATAGGTGACACCTGCCCGAACAAAGCCTACCCCCTAGGTAGCGAAGTGCCTCTCCTGCAAAGATCACACTCTGAGTCCCGTAAAACGCTTCCGAAAGGATCACTAGCCAAAGTTTCCACTCCGGCTTTCCGAGGGGGGCATGTGATAGCCGAAGTGCTATCGCCCCAACCACCTTTGAACCTCGAAAAAGAGGGAGTTAGATACCTGAGTGCATGACCTCGGTAACCCGCCAATACCGACCTCAGGAGACTTGCGGATCACCCGCCTCCTGAAGGCGATCGAACCAAGCTTCGGGGGAGAAGAACCAACCACCTTCTGCGGGAAAAAGCCCCTCGATGGACCAGCTTCGGAGCCAGGGAACTTCCCAAAGTAATGGTATGAGTCTGAGAAAAGCCCCTCACCACGAAGGGAAACGCCCATCAAAGAGCCTTCAGAGGCACACTAGTCACCATCAAGGAGTCTCTGACATCATGCCCGTACACCTTGCACGCCACCCTCATATGCACTATGGCACGCCACCACTACCTACGTTCTATCACGTAGGGTTGCGCCTGACGTAGCTCGTAGCCCGAGGAGCCTGCAGGCGGCTAGGGGACCCCACGCCCAGAGATACAGATGGCATTCATCCATACACATTGTTAGTGTTGTGCCCAAAAGCCAATCATGAGATGATTGTATTTTTGCACATTGAGTCATGATATTTTATTAAGGCATTAATCCAGCAATTATGTTTGTTGTTTTGTTCCTGTGTAACTTAACAAACATAATTGTAACCCTAGAATAATGATATTCTTAAAAGTCCCTGGTCTAGTATTATTGTGGAACGGGTTGCAATAATACATAACGACTAGCATATGTGGAGACTAATATGAGATATGTAGTCTACATATGGGTACAAGTTGGAGAACTTGTGTACTGGACCGACCCACCATGAGAACACTACATGGATCGTTATATGAGTGTCATAAGTGATTCTCACAGTGATCATGGTATATGTAGTCCTTCGACCTAAGATCATCAAGGTTCCCTACATGTGAGTCACATACTTTGATACTTTCCTTTGTTGCTCGTAACTGAGTGAACTTGAAGGAGGTCATTGGGTATGTCACATTCATGGTAAGGTAATCAATTTGATATACGGATAGAGCAATGTTGGATATCTTGGACAAATGGATAATAGCATATATCGGTGATGATCATAAAGGTTTAGTCGATTCAGACAAGTCACTTGGGTATGATGGTTGCTAGACACCGCTCATTGCTTATGATCATATGATCATTGCTAAGAGCCTATTGGGTCGCACACATAGAGCTATTAGATCGTTGCATGGGCTAATTATTTGGGTTATAGTTTCACTTTAATTTCGTATTAATAATGGGCCCAAGAGTTGAGCCATTATTAAGCCCGAAATTAAATCCTAATTGGATTAGGGCTTTGAAACCCATTAGGCCTGGAAGTTGAGTCTCACTATAAATACAACTTTTAAGTGAGAAATTCGCAGGTCTCCTTGCCCTAGCCTCCCAAAAAGGACAGTCACACTCTTCTCTTGCAATTCCTTGGAGGACGCAAGCTAGCACTGCGAGCGCAAGAGAAACGCATCTGCCGGGACGTGGTGGAAGCGTGGTGATCCCGAGAGGCTCGTGTGGATACCATAGAGAGCTTGAACATGTCAACTGTTCAGGTTTTGTGATTCGACTCTACAGTTGAGTGAGAGATCTCAACCGAAAATTAGGTATGAAAATTTTTGAACACCCGGTTTACCCCGTTTCACTTGGATCCTGGAGGGTTTCGGTTAAATTCCGCTGCGCTGTTTGGCTCCCGAAACCCAACAGTGGTATCAGAGCTACTGGTGAAACCCTAAATCGGGATTGAGTGTTGAATCGCATGATGCTATGTGTTCGGTTGCTTTTCGGCCATGATTAATTAGATTGATTCATGATGCATGAAACCGGAATTCGTAATGAACATATGAGATATATGAAGAAATGACACAAATTGGTTAATGAGATTAACCCAAAATTGAATGGTATGAGATACCTATATGGATTAGGATTCTTGCAATAGTTGCAAAAACCCTAGCTTGGTTCGGATTCAGCCTGTTCGGGCACCGAAAGTAAGGTATTTTTGGTGGCTCGAATAGAGGAGTCTCGGGTGCCTACTTTCTCAAAATAGAAGATTTCGGGCTAAGCAATTGTAAGACAATTTTTTGCGCCGGGGGGCGCTGCCCCCCACGCCCCCCGCAAGGGCGGCTCCCCTTGACCCCGTCCGCTGACCGGTCAGCGGAACCACCGCCCGCTGACCGGCCAGCGGGACTGCCGTATGCGAAGCGCCACATAAATAAAAACTGGTTAATCAACGCGCGAAAATTGGCATGCATCTTTGTTGAATGAGATTTGACATGATATGCTGATTGGTGTTTGAAGCATGGTGCATGGTTATAGCCCTTGATTGGTTGTACTTGTAAATACGGCCTGCGAGTCGTGCCTTTTCTTATCACTCTCATTGTACATTCTCTTCTCACCTTACTCCCCTCGAATGTAACTCGAGGTTTCTATTATTGATGTAATGGTGCATTATGGGAATCCAAGGTTGCATTATGGGATCATCCAAGGTGGTATGTCCAAGGAGGTGACAACAAAAGGGCAGCCAAGAAAGGAAGAGAAGAAGCTTGTGAAGACTCTTTTCTTTTCTTAGGCTTTTATGATATTCTCATTGGCTTGAGAATATCGCATAGTTTGGGCTATAACCATGTCACGTTTACTTTCTTGTACGCATGAGATGCATGTTTTATATTTGTATGTGATGCATGTATAAAACAACCGGAGATAACAAATTGGTGAGATCAAAAGAAAAATCCCTCAAACAAATATTAAGTCATTAAATGTGATGCCTTCCAAATGTTGGCACTCGTCAAGACTTTGATCAACATTAGGTGGGTTTGCCAAAGCAAAGCACCTATGTTCATCTTGGTAAGGCGCGATGGGATAATAGTGATATCCAAATTGCTAACTTTGGGTCCGACTTAACTAAGTCATCCTAATAGGATTAGGGACTTAGAGGCATAGAGTTGGGCTTAAGTTCATGAGATGAGCTTGGACAAGTGTTGTTCACCCAACTATCCAAGAGTTGCATAAGATGCAATTGGCAAGGAGTTGCCTACCTAAATAGCTGTAACTTGAGAGAAAAGCCAAAGCTGACTCAGGTTGTGGTCAAATATGGATCTTGGCCCACTAGAATACCTTAGCGCCGAGGTGTTCCGAAATAATATCGAGGGTTATTATTTTGAGGAAAATAGTGGGAGTATCGTTTAATAAAAGTTCTTATTAAATGAATTAAAATACATGACTCTTACACTGCATATTTATTGTTGTAGATAACCATGGCACAAAACACATCGACACTTTTGTTGCAATCGATCCTTGAGAAGGAAAAACTGAATGGGACCAACTTTCTCAAATGGTACCGAAACTTGAGGATAGTCCTCAAGCAAGAGAGAAAGGCTTATGTCCTAGAGCAGCCCATTCCGAATGAGCCTGCTGCCACTGCTCCAAGAGCTGAAAAGGATGCTAACAAGAGGCATTTTGATGATGCTTTGGATGTTGCATGCCTCATGCTTATTACCATGGAATCTGAGCTTCAGAAGCAACATGAGAACATGGGAGCGTTGGATATGATTGAAGATCTCAAAATGCTTTTCCAAGAGCAAGCTAGGCATGAGAGGTTTGAGACCTCCAAGACATTGTTTCAGTGCAAGATGTCTGAGGGAAGTCCCGTGGGTCCTCATGTGCTCAAGATGATTGGGTACATTGAGAATCTTGAGAATTTGGGATTTGCTCTTCAGAAAGAGTTGGCTATCGATGTAGTCTTACAATCGTTGCCTGAAAGCTACAGTCAGTTCGTCATGAACTATAACATGAACGACCTTGACAAGTCCCTTCCTGAATTGCTCAACATGTTGAGAACTGCTGAGCAAAACCTTAAGAAGGCTAAGCCTATTTTGATGGTTCAAAAGGGCAAGGGAAAAGGAAAAGCCAACAAGAAGAAGGATAAAGCTAATGGAAAGTCCAATGCTAGTTCTTCTTCAGCCGCACTGAAACCAAAGGGTGGTGTGGCAAAGGAATGGGAGTGCTTCCATTGTAAGCAACCTGGACACTGGAAGCGCAACTGTAAGCTCTATCTTGAAGAACTTGCTAAGGAAGAAGGAAGTAAGACTTCCACTTCAGGTATTCTTGTTATAGAGGCTAACTTTTATACTTCCTCATCTTGGGTATTGGATACTGGATGTGGATCTCACATTTGTGCAAATGTGCAGGATCTAAGTAGAAGTAGAAGATTGGCCCGAGGTGAAGTGGACCTACGTGTTGGAAATGGAGCAAGGGTTGCTGCCTTAGCCGTAAGGACTTATGTTCTCACTTTACCTAGTGGATTAGTTTTAGAATTAGACAACTGCTACTTTGTGCCTACTATTAGTAGAAATTTGATTTCTGTTTCTTGTTTGGACAAGAAAGGTTTTTCATTTATAATAAAGGACAAATGTTGTTCTATTTATTTGAATGAAATCTTTTATGGTAGTGCTCAACTTAGCAATGGGTTGTATGTTCTAGACCTCGAAGATCCAATCTATAATGTGAATACCAAGAAGGTCAGATTAAATGATTCAAACCCGACCTATCTCTGGCACTGTCGCTTGGGCCATATAAATGAGACCCGCATATCCAAGCTCCATAAGGATGGACTCTTGGACTCATTTGATTTTGAATCATATGAGACATGTGAGTCATGTTTGTTGGGCAAGATGACCAAAGCCCCATTCACAGGGCAAAGTGAAAGGGCTAATGACTTACTAGGACTCATACATAGTGATGTATGTGGCCCTATGTCTACACAAGCTAGAGGAGGTTTCCAATACTTCATTACTTTCACTGATAACTTCAGCAGATATAGCTATGTGTATCTTATGAGACACAAGTCAAAATCCTTTGAAAAGTTCAAAGAATTCAAGAATGAAGTAGAGAATCAACTCGGGAAGAGTATCAAAGTGCTTTGATCAGATCGAGGTGGAGAGTACTTGGATCGAGAATTCCTTGACTATCTGAAGGAGTGTGGTATAGTATCACAACTCACTCCACCAGGTACACCTCAATGGAATGGTGTATCTGAAAGGAGAAATCGAACTCTGTTAGACATGGTTCGCTCTATGATGAGTCAAGCTGACCTTCCAAACTCCTTTTGGGGACATGCTCTAGAGACAGCCGCTTTTACACTAAACCGAGTTCCATCTAAATCGGTTCAAAAGACACCATATGAGATATGGAGTGGGAGGCGTCCCAATTTGTCTTTTATGAAGATTTGGGGCTGTGATGCTTATGTGAAATGTCAATCCTCTGACAAACTAGGGCCCAAATCTCAAAAATGCCTTTTTGTTGGGTATCCCAAAGAAACAAAGGGTTACTATTTCTACAATCCTTCTGAGCAAAAAGTGTTTGTTACTCGAACTTGTGTCTTTTTGGAGAAAGAGTTTATCTCTAAAGAAACTAGTGGGAGGAAAGTAAAACTTGAAGAAATTCAAGAACAACAAGGAGACATCGAACCTGAAATGGAACCTGAACAGACACCACAAGATGTTGTGGTTCAAGAGTCTGTTCCTGTAGCACAGAGCCCACGTAGGTCTGGTAGGATTCGGCGTGAGCCCGAGAGATATGGATTTCTCGTGACTCACACCGGTGATGTGATGCTCATGGATCAGGATGAGCCCACAACCTACCAACAAGCTATGTCGGGGCCTGACTCTGAGAAGTGGCTAGTGGCCATGAAATCCGAGATGGAATCCATGTATGAAAACCAAGTATGGACTTTGGTTGACCCACCTGAAGGGGTAAAACCCATAGGGTGCAAATGGGTTTTCAAGAAGAAAACTGACATGGATGGTAATGTGATTACCTTTAAGGGACGATTGGTTGCAAAAGGTTTCAAGCAAATTCATGGTATTGACTATGATGAAACTTTTTCACCAGTTGCTATGCTTAAATCCATCCGAATTTTGTTTGCTATTGCTGCACACTATGATTATGAGATATGGCAAATGGATGTCAAAACTGCATTCCTAAATGGAAAGCTACTTGAGGATGTGTACATGACACAACCTGAGGGTTTTGTCACTCCTGAGAATGCCAATAAAGTGTGCAAGTTGCAAAGGTCCATTTATGGACTGAAGCAAGCTTCTCGAAGTTGGAATCTTCATTTTGATGATGCAATCAAAGAGTTTGGTTTTATCAAAAATGAAGATGAACCTTGTGTCTACAAGAAGGTTAGTGGGAGCGCTATTGTCTTCTTGGTGTTGTATGTAGATGACATACTACTCATCGGGAATGACATTCCTGAGCTACAGTCTGTGAAGACTTGGCTAGGGAAATGTTTCTCTATGAAGGACTTGGGTGAAGCAGCCTATGTGTTAGGCATCAGGATCTATAGAGATAGATCTAGAAAGCTTCTTGGCCTAAGTCAAAGTACATATATTGACAAGGTGCTAAAGAGGTTTAGCATGCAAGATTCCAAGAAAGGATTCTTGCCCATGTCACATGGTATCACTCTTTCTAGATCTCAGTGTCTGAGTACACCCGAGGAGAGAGAGCGCATGAGTAAGATTCCATATGCCTCAGCAATTGGATCTATCATGTATGCCATGATATGTACTCATCCCGATGTCTCATATGCTTTGAGCATGACGAGTAGGTACCAATCGAACCCCGGTGAGAGTCACTGGACAGCTGTTAAGAACATCCTTAAGTACTTACGAAGGACTAAGGATGCATTCTTGGTCTTTGGAGGTGAAGATGAGCTCGTTGTAAGGGGTTACACCGATGCAAGCTTCCAATCCGATAAGGATGATTTTAGATCGCAATCTGGTTATGTGTTTTGTATTGGTGGTGGTGCTGTGAGCTGGAAGAGTTCAAAGCAAGAGACAGTAGCTGACTCTACAACAGAATCTGAGTACATTGCCGCCTCTGATGCTGCGAAGGAGGCAGTTTGGATCAAGAAGTTCATCACTGAACTTGGAGTGGTTCCAAGCATTGCCGACCCGATAGAGCTCTATTGTGACAACAATGGAGCAATCGCACAGGCTAAGGAACCTCGATCTCACCAGCGATCCAAACACATACTCCGACGCTATCATCTCATCAGGGAGATCATCGAGAGGGGTGATGTAAGGATATGCAGGACTTCGACAGATAGCAACATTGCTGATCCACTGACAAAGCCCCTTACGCAGCAAAAGCATGATAGCCATTCTAGGTCCATCGGTATTAGATACATGGATGATTGGCTTTAGTGCAAGTGGGAGATTGTTAGTGTTGTGCCCAAAAAGCCAATCATGAGATGATTGTATTTTTGCACATTGAGTCATGATATTTTATTAAGGCATTAATCCAGCAATTATGTTTGTTGTTTTGTTTCTGCGTAACTTAACAAACATAATTGTAACCCTAGAATAATGATATTCTTAAACGTCCCTGGTCTAGTATTATTGTGGAGCGGGTTGCAATAATACATAACGACTAGCATATGTGGAGACTAATATGAGATATGTAGTCTACATATGGGTACAAGTTGGAGAACTTGTGTACTAGACCAACCCACCATGAGAACACTACATGGATCGTTATATGAGTGTCATAAGTGATTCTCATAGTGATCATGGTATATGTAGTCCTTCGACCTAAGATCATCAAGGTTCCCTACATGTGAGTCACATACTTTGATACTTTCCTTTGTTGCTCGTAACTGAGTGAACTTGAAGGAGGTCATTGGGTATGTCACATATCATGCGGAGGGATTTGTATGATCAAGATGGGATTTGTCCCTCCTATGTAACGGGAGTGATATCTTCGGGCCCCTTGATAGAGTGAGACTTAGAAAATGCATGGCCATGCTCGGATGAGTTGATATATGATATCAATGTCATCAGTTTAAGTTGGTCTACTCGGTAATCAAGAAACCAAAGATTGGGCTATACGAGAGTGACACATTCCATGTCTCGTGCTTAGTCTTGATATCTTGGACAAAGGGACAATGGCATATATCGGTGATGATCATAAAGGTTTAGTCGAATCATCGACAATCTTGTCACTTGGGTAGCAATGATGTGTTGCTAGACACCGCTCATTGCTTATGATCATAAATGTGATTTATGATCATTGCCAACGTGGTAAGAGCCTATTGGGTCACACACATAGAGCTATTTGGATCATTAGAGTGCATGGGCTAATTATTTGGGTTATGGTTTCACTTTAAATTTCGTATTAATAATGGGCCCAAGAGTTGAGCCATTATTAAGCCCGAAATTAAATCCTAATTGGATTAGGGCTTTGAAACCCATTAGGCCTGGAAGTTGAGTCTCACTATAAATACAACTTTTAAGTGAGAAATTCGCAGGTCTCCTTGCCCTAGCCTCCCAAAAGGACAGTCGCACTCTTCTCTTGCAATTCCTTGGAGGACGCAAGCTAGCACTGCGAGCTCAAGAGAAACACATCTGCCGGGACGTGGTGGAAGCGTGCTGATCCCGAGAGGCTCGTGTGGATACCATAGAGAGCTTGAACACATCAACTGTTCAGGTTTTGTGATTCGACTCTACAATTGAATGAGAGATCTCAACCAAAAATTAGGTATGAAAATTTTTGAACACCAGGTTTACCCCATTTCACTTGGATCCTGGAGGGTTTCGGTTAAATTCCGCTGCACTGTTTGGCTCCCGAAACCCAACACACATGTCGCCATCCAAAGGCCTCACCCCCTCTTTTACATACAGGGAAAATGGTCATGGAAAAAGGGGGGCTCTCTTCTCTCGCTACTCCTCCCCTAAAGCCCAAAAAAGATAATACAGCAGGCAAGAGTCTCTTGTGCTTACTGCTCTCCCTCTCTCTTCACCTCTCCGGAATACTGACTTAGGCGTTGGAGGCTCCTCCCCAGAAAAAGACTCCGGGGACCTCCTAACCCCTTTTTTCTGAGTATTTCAGGTAGGCCCTCCTAAGGAGTCTCCGCTCTAGGCGCTCCCCCACACCGGAAGCATTCTCTGACTTCACCCCCTCGTGAGAAGTAACTGCTGCCGGCCATGGTACACGGTCCACACATAGCACCTCCTCTCTGGACTCGCCCACCTCCCTAGAAACCCCCTACTACACTTATCACAACACACAGTGGATTTACTGTTGATGATGGCCCCCGTTTGCGCCATCAGGGACCCTAGCCAAAATGTTGAAGAAAAAGAGAGACTTCATTAATACGATGACAATAGTACAAAAGATGGATTACAAAAGAAAATGAAGAAAAAAAAGGCCGATTCACGATCCTGGGCATCCTCCAGCTCCTCACCATCCTCGACATCATCACCTTCGGAGTCTTTATTGGTGACAGCTGCTTAAGGCGCTGAAGGTGGAATGGCAGGAAGATTGAGGAACTTTGCCCTCGACCACTGCGAGGATGGTCCTTCGGGGATGTCCAGGGCCGCCAAAAAGGAGAGGTCGAGGTTGGGAAATCTGGACAAGACTTGGGGACAGGCCAAGCAGAAGCCGTCCTGATAAGACCTCCTGGTTGCCTGATCGGACTTAGCCTTCTCCGCATCAAGGTCTGCCAGTTCTTTTCTGAGCTCCATGACCTCTTTTTGCAACTTTTTCTTCTTCTTCTTTCCCTCATTCTTTAGCTTATTGACCTTAGCCTGAAGCTTGGAGTTGAGGTCAAATGTGACATGACCCCTCTTGGGCTTGCCCAAGAAGCCTATGGGAACTTGTCCCACGCTAGTCACAATTGGCTAACTAATTACGTGTGTAGTAGTTAGAACCTTCATGCTTCTAGTTGTTTAATCCTATTATGCAATCAATTTATGCTTTGAATTAATCAATAAAATAAGAAAACAATACTTAAACCATTGCTAAGGCATAATTTAATAAAACAATATCACAACTCTCAAAGCATTTAAAGCAATTAAGTGGAATTAACTACACATAATCAATTTTGTGCAAGCATCCAAACAAAAGTAGACTATGCTCGCACCCAAGAGCAACTCTAGAGTAACATTACTCAACATGACCATTGGAGGCAAACTAGTGCATTAAAACTATACACTGAATGACTGTATTGAGATCTGAGACTAGGCTTCCACCTTAGAGCAAACTCCCAGTGGTAGGCTTCGTAAGCTCTCCCTTGTGCTTCACTAGCCTCTGTAGACCAAAAGGACAACTGTAGTTAGTACCATAACTTAACCAACAAGCAACCCATAAACTAGAATCATAAAGATTCAAATAAACTAAATACCTGCTCACAAGCCTAGCTCAACAACCCTCAATGGTTGTTGGCTCAACAACACCTAAATCTGCACAACAAAAACTAAGGGAGTGAGAATCCAAGATTTTCAGAAAGGGGTCTTCAATGTACCTATAAGAAAATTCTGAGGACTCCACATATGAGAACATATGTAACCTACTGCATGCACTTACAGCTTGAGGGTCTTATATATGTACATATAACTACGTCCTTTGAGACCTCTCCACATCTTAGTCCTCCTCACGGGGCGTCACTACGTGCTAGCGAGTTCTGGCCACTAACTCGCTCTTAGTAAGCCATAGCTTACTGACTGACGCAATAATGTAGCCTTCCCTTAGTTGTTGTTATGTAGGTGAACATGGTGGATGCTCTTCGTTATACTGTAAGAAATCCAGTGGGTGTACTAGGCCTCCACATAATGCCTCAAGTCCTTAGACTTAACTAGGTCACTTGTGTACTAAGCCTCCACCCAATTAACCTACCACGGATGCACTAGGCTTTCACTTGTACCTCAAGGCATGGCTTGGCTAGGCAACAAGTGCACTAAGCATTCATCAATGGTGCTCCCCTATCCACCATTACTTGGTTCACACTAGTGGAGTAGCAATGATCATTGTTGGACTCATTTACTAGGTTCTTCAGGAGTTCAACTAGGTGCACTAAGGTTTCACTTTGCAACCTTGTGGCTAACGGCATGGCTAGGTCGCCAAGGGTTCTAAACCTTTCACCCATGGGACCTTGTAGACTAGGTGCACTAAGGTTTCCACATTGAAGCCTCAAATCCAAAGTCTTAACTAGGTTTCTAATGGTACTAAACCTTGCACCCAACTAATGGTGCTCATTGTGGCCATATTTGCCTTTAAAACTTTCCTCTATTTTGAGTTAAAATAACTTTAAAATTTGGCCATTTTAAGTATTTTTAAAATATGGAGGTGATAGTTCTCCCTCTTAGCTTCGTGTGGAATTTTGAATCACTTCAATCGGACACCCGAGCAAAAAGTTATGCCGAAAACAAAATCAGGTGTCAAATGTTGTCTTGGCGACGCGTCGCCATAGTTGTCGACATTCTGCCAATTTTTTGAGGTCTTGCTGACGCATCATGGGAACTCATGGGGATTGGTGATACATCGCCAAACCTGCAAAATGCCCAAAAAATCTTCAGTTTTACTGCTATGAACTTTGAACACTCTCCAAACATATCAAACTTCACATACGTGTAGTACACATTGCATAGACCACAATGCACCATTCAAACCAATCCTATGGTGTCCATAAACACCACACAAATCCGTGAAAAGTCCCTAGTCCAACATGTTCGTTACCATCCACCAACTAATGCCATTCACGAAATTACTTGAATTTAACAAGCAAACAAGCTAGGAATGGCATCAATTATGCTTGAATCATAAATTCCATACCTCAACTCCAAGTAACAAGCAAGAATCAATCTCTTTTCCAATCAACTAAGCTCACCAAAGTATAACCTAAGTTCCAATAAAAAATATAGACACTAAACATCAAAACCTTGCTTGCTAACCAAAACCCAAGCTTCTAAACATCTAATAAACAAGAATTCATCAAGAACTCAAGTGTTACCTCGCATCAAAAATAGGGGATAGTGGAAAACTTGGTTTGAAGCTCCAAAAACTTGAAATCGTGCTTGAAACAAGCTTTCCATAGCTTGTATATCCTTGGTGGACTCCATTTCCGTGAAAATCTCTTGATTTTGAGGTTGAATTGATGGAGAATTGGAGAGAGAAGGGGGAGCTCGGGTTGAATCGTGAAAATGGCAACTCTCCCCTTTTTTTACTAACTTATAGGCTCATTTACCCCCAAGCCACCAAATTACTTAAAAAGTTACAATTAAATCCCTTTCTTTTGGTAACCTACTCATTCTTGATTAATTCTAGTTTATTTTTTCAAGTTTGGGTTAAGGTTGAAAGTTAAGTTATAAAAACTCATTTTAAAACACTAGGGACTTATCCTGACTATTCAAGATGCAAAATTACCATTTTGCCCCTAAACCTCATTTAGTGCCTTTATTTCCTCGGAACTTAGTGAACTTTGATAAACTTGCCTATTCCTGCTCTGTAAACTTGAAATTAGGTTCCCAACTAGCTTTCCACTAGGACAACTATAACAAAATGCCTTTACCACTTCGGCAGCATCTTCCTCCTTCTCCTTTTGAAGAACCTCATTGGCTGAGGTCAGAGCTATCACCTTCCCTCCAAGGTCTAACATCTTCATGGAGAAGTCTTTGATGAACTCCCCTTGGCTTTTGAGCTTCTCATCCCGAAGATTAGTCAGATCTTCCCTGGCTATTTTATTCAGCTTGTCGTACTTGACGACAGAGATAGCTAAGAGTTCCTTGGCCTTTGCCAAGGACTCCTCGGACTGACTGCAGACCGAAGATTGCTTGGCTGCCCAAGATCGAAAGTACCCAGCGTACGCCAATAGCTGCAAAAGGGAAAGATCCTGAGTAAGGAACAAAAGGCAAACAATAGCACAAAAAATTCCTAAGTATTAAAGGGTAGAAGTTTACCTGGGCAGCCTGCTCACTCATCCTCGCGATGAGGATCTCCTCATTCGGACACTCCTTAGTCAGAGACTGAAAATTGGCGTGTGTGATGACACCCATCGCCATCTGAGGAGCCATCTTCTGGCTATCCTCGGAGAACAAGTTCATGTCCTCCATGAAGATCCAGAAGGGCTCCGTTGGAACCTTCCCCTTCGAGATCTTGGCATCCCAAAGGGCCCTCTTCTGGGCATGATTTTCTACCTAGGGAGCCTGCACTACTTCACCTATAAAATCACGCCGAAGTTCCATCAGTACGTTATCCCTTAGCCACTCATCTATAAGGTCTAAAATACCAAAAATTCCCAAACTCATAGAAGAATGGCTAAGGGACAAACCTCATGGATGCTCGGTGTCATCACCCTCGGAGTCACTGACCTCGAGGACCTTGGTGAGAATGTATTTGTCTTTCCTCCTTCAGCGCTCCTAAAGCTCCTCGGCCAAAAATCCCCCAACCGAGGTCCCTAAGGTCATTAACGTGTTCCTTGATCACCCCCAGCTCCCGAAGAACCTCTTGATCAAGTTCCATCTAATGCGAAAGGGGTATAAGGAACGCGGAGGGACCTTGGGATCCCACTCTGTGATAGCCTAAATGTGGCTGTCAAACTCCTCAAACTGGGCTTCTAACTCTAAGGTTAGCAGTTTCCTGGGATCGACTGTGTCTATATCCAAGGTCCCCCGAGCCCATTAGGTTGGCACACACCTCCACTTCTCATTGACCTTGATGAAGAAGAACTTTTTTTGCCACCATCGCTAGCTGTCCTTTGTCCCGAAGGTGAACGTGTTCTTCCTGCTCCTAGATCCCCGATGAAGCAAGAAGTAAAAGCCACCTTTCGGGGTGGGGTGGAGTTTGTAGTATTACATGAAGAAGATGAAGTAAGGCTTTATCTTGAAGACCCCACACATGCAGTGGAAGGCATTGAAGTAAGAATAAGAGTTCAGAGGAAGTTAATTCACGGCTATGCCATGAAATTGGCAGAACTCAGAAACCATCTTCGGCGGAGGATACCGAAGTCTGGCATTCAGCTGGGCTCGAAAGACAGTAACCTCATCCAAATGATACATGTAACTAGGCATACTAGGACTAGGTAGCCCAGTAACAGCGTAAGAGGGGAGAAAGAATTTAGCTGTCCACTTTTCTAACTTCTCCGGAGTAGCACAACTTGGATGAGAGTTAAGGGGAAGCCAACTCTCGGGGATAGGTTGAACAGACATAAGCGGGACTAAAGTAGACATGTTTGGAGAAAAGAAGTCTAACCTCGGGAAGGTGAAATAGAATGGGGGAGACAGAAAAAAATTCAGAAGAACAACTCCGGAAAGAAGACCCACCTAGCTCGGAACAAGGAGAGGACTTCGCAAGGCACTGCAGGTAATGCTAGAAATCGCTCCGCACTAGCACCGCTGTCGGAAAAGAAATAGAGGAGGAAGGGTTTCTATAGGCCGAAGGAGATAGGCGAGGCGTCGCCATAATGAGCCCTCGAAGGTGAAGAGGTGCGACTGACATAACAAATATGACTGTTCGCCAGTCACCAGGTGACACGCGTCACCCGATGTGGGAAATGAGGGCATGCCTCCCAAGAGCTACCAGACCTAGGCAAGTCTTTCTCGAGGAGACACGTCTATCTGTCCAAAAGATGTGACGATTCACTGGCAAGCAATAAAAAAAACCCAAGAGACAAGTATACGCTTGGGATGATAAAGTAACCTTAGGAACACCAAAAGCTTTTACTACTACCTCAGTTAGAAGAGGTGTTTTGTGCTGAAAAGGAACCTTTACCAAAGAAGGTAACCTCTGTCAAAAAGTTAGCTAATATTTACTGAGACATTGATCATCTACCATAGTCCCATGAGACACTTGCTAAAGCTCAAATACCGAAGATACAACTTTGGCTTTCTGAGGGGGGCATGTGATAGCCAAAGGGCTATTACCCTTAGAATTCCCATGTTGTTTGGTGAGCACCAGCCTCGGGAAAGACCAACAGCACCCTCAGAAAGAACGAGTAACCAACCTCGGGAAAGAAGGGGCCACACTATCCTTGGTCGCCTGACCTCGGTAACCCACCATTAAAGGTGTAAATGGGCCAGGCCGGGCCCGAGCCCTTAAGGCTCGAGCTCGGCCCCTTAGCTTAATGGTACTACCCGAGCTCGAGCTCGATATGCTCGAGCCCAAATTTTCATGCTCGAGCTTGACTTGAATTAGGCCCAACCTTGGCCCTTAGGCTCGTTAGGCCCAAATTTCTAGCCCTGGATAGAATTCATGTATGGCATTTTACATGTCATTCAAGACCCTTATAACCTACAATCATGATCAACAATCTACACACAAGTAGCACTAACTCCAACATCAAATTTTATAACAAAGTGCAAGCATAATAATGAAAAGGGTAGTCGCAACATAAAAACCAAATTCATAACAAAGTACCAACATGCTCAAACAACATAAAAACCAAATTTATATCAAGTTTTGTAGCCTAAATGAAGCTCAAACAATAGAAGATGCCGCTGCTCTAGACCTCTGGTGGTGATATCGTTGGCAAGATTCCTCTTAAGCGTAGAAAAGGTTCTTTCATTATTCATAGCTACATATAACAAAACCATTAAAAATCAAGTGACAATTAGATCAATTACATGAAGCACCATAGTTACAACTTACAAGAAGCATTACACTAGAAAATTCCATGCTATTCTAATTAAAACAAAACCATAGATATAATAAGCAAAAATGTTTTTAAAAGTTTTCTGATATAACAAGCATTACATTTGTCTTCAATTTCTGATTACCATCCTATTAGTGAAAAAGAAAGACTCTATTTTTCTTCTTAAAAATTCCTTAAGTTCATTTTCCATTACAAATGCATGTGCTGTACACAACACTTGCCTACACTAGAACCCTGCACCAGTAAAGAAAACAACGACCCAAAATCATATATATATATATATTCCTCTTCTTCAGTTACCCCCAACTTGAACTTCATACCAATTGCCATATATCTTAAACAAAACTTCCACACCTAGTGTTGCAGCTGTTCCGCAGCTTTTGCTTCTCGAATCAAAAGCTAATAACATCTAACAGATGAGAACCAGCTAATTGTAGCTCCTAGTCAAAGTCAAGAGACTAATAAACCAGTATACTATACAGAAGCAAAACCTAGCAAGGCACAAAACAAGTATTCAGTAAATTGATGCTTTGGTTCAATTTTTAAAGATGATACAGAGGATGTGCTATTGCACCCACCCACATCAGATAAATAAATGCTGGTAAGGAGAGGATAGAGAAACTATGAAGAAACATACAACAACCAAATGATCTCAATGCCAACCAAGATAGCAACATTTCACAAACCCTCATTAAAATGAACATGACCTAGGCTGAAAAAAAATATTCGTAGACAGAATTATTGAATTGCAATTACCAATGAAGTAAGTAAGGCTAAGAATTCTACGAAATAATAAAATAAGATCAAGACACAACACTGAACATCAATAATGACATTAGCGTAACTCAACTATCATTGCAAAACAATACCATAAGTCGGCACACTTTCCAAAATTTCCAAAATTTCCATATATCTTAAACAAAACTTCCACATATAAAGCAAAACTTACTGCCATAGGCTGCAAGGAATCCATATCAAGAAGCCGGTAGATTCACCACAATTGGATTTTTCACACCCTACAAAAGAAAAAAAAAACATGCAAGTAAATTACTTAAGCAACTACAACTAAATTTTTTTAAATAAAATATTTTTATAAACATCAAAAGATAATTCAAATACTCACCATATTTTTTTTTACACCATGTGCATTTCGATGCCAATCTCCTCCACAAAGTAATGCTTTCACAGTTTCAACTGAAAGTGATGCCCGATATGAGTCAATTACCCTACTTCTAGCACTAAATGTTGCTTCATACGTAACTGTGGTAATCGGGATTGCTAAGGTATCAGAAGCCATCCTTGACAGAACATGATATTTTGATTGATTTCCTTTCCACCAAGCTAATATGTCAAATGGTGAATCCGGATGGCAGAAAAAGCAACCATCTTCTAAGTACATGTCTAAGTCTGTTTTCTGTGGTTGAACAGTTTGAGTTGTCATCACATATTGTTGGATTTCCACAAATCCTAATCCTGAATATTTGGTTCAATGGGACGTAGAAGATGACTAGGAAGAGGAAGCTGACCATTCTCTATTTTAGACACTTTTCTCTTACAAAGCAACATAATCATCATACAGCTCATACAACGCTCTCTTCACCTAGTCCATATTCTCCTGTGCTTCTGATGCATTGTATATCCTTGGAAAATAGTACTCAAGAGCCTTCATTTTCACTCTTGGATCTAAAATGGCAGTAATTGCCATTAACAAGTTACATTCCCCCCAGTACTTATCAAGCTTCAGTTTCATCTTAGAAACCATGTCTCTTATAAAGGTATCATCAGCAGTTACCCGACTATCTAAAACCTACTTCACTTTGTACACTTCAAAAAGAAACAAATTTGATGTTGGTTAGTCACTTCCGGATATTACATTAGTGGCTTTGGCGAATACCTCCAAGATTTCCAAGATCTTGTCAACCTTCTCCCAATCCTCTTTACTTGGGCAGGAGGTATAATTGATTTCCCGTTGTTGGTACTTTGGGAAAACATCTTTAAACTTTGAAGCACATGATAGCATCGCATATGTTGAGTTCCAATGGGTCTTACAATCAAGCACAAGCTTCCTATGAGGTAACTGCAATTGCTGTACAATTTCAGAAAATGTCTTCAATCTTGCTTCACTTTGGTTCACAAAATGAACACTTTCCTTTACATCTTCGATCACATACTTAATCTCATTCAAACCATCCTGGAAAATAAGATTAAGTATATGTGCACAACATCGATTATGAAACAACTTCCCATCACAAAGCAGTTTTTTGTTCACACTAAAAATCTCCCTCAAATTAGTAATAACACCATCATTAGCTGAACAATTATCAACTGATTTGGTGTATATCATATTCTCAATGCCCCATTCCTTCAATCACTTATACAAAGCATCTGAAATGTCAACACCATGATGTGGAGGAGGAATATGCACAAAATTAAAAACCCATTTGTTAAGCTTCCAATCCGAGTCGAGAAAGTGTGCAGTAACTACCATATACCCTATCTTCTGGCTTTTTGACTTCCATAGGTCTGTTGTTAAGCTAATATTTGGAATTTTGTTCAATAGCCCATTTAATTTTTTATTCTTATTCTCAAAGACTCTTATACAGTCTGACTTCAATGTGACCCGACTTATCCTCTTTGATTGAGGAATTGCAATCCTCATCATAAAATTGAATCCATCCTCCTCTACAACCATAAATGGTTTCTCATGCATCAATACCCAATGAACGATAGCTTCCCTCATCTTCATAGCATCATATTTTCCATTTACCATAGCTGGTGCAAGAGTAGGAATGCTATCATTGATACTTGTACTGCTAGGCTGAAAATTCGGAAGCCCTTGTCGTTTCATGTGAAGTTTTCTTTCTGTGCATTTTTTAAGATGCCTACAAAGGTGTGATGTACTTGAAGACTTGCTCATGGACATGAATGCTCCACAATGCATGCACTTTGCCTTCTTTAATCCTTTAGAGTCAGTAGATTGTTCAAACTCCTTCCAAACATCGGATCTCTTACACCTTTTTGACTTTTCTTTTAGTGCCCCACTAACTGTTGCCTCACCACTAGCAGCAGCTCCATTTTTTGCTTCCTTATCCTCACCCTTACCTGATGAACTTGATCCATGATTTTCATCTAACTCTGCGTCAATGGGAATATTTGCCATTTCTGCAATTTGAGCTTGATCGATATCGATGGTGGTCTCAATTTTATCAACATCCATCATAGGATGTGTATTTGAATCCTCTGTGGATGGAAAATTCTTGGTTGATGTTAACATTGCTACCAAGGACAAAAGATAAAAACAAGATAAAAGGCATATGGCTGGCATCTCTGTCGAACCAGGAATAAGTATTTAAGGAATCAGCATCGTGCATGTTCTGATTGTGCTCTTCATTTATAGCTACCAACCTAAATATGCATATATACTTGCATTTCAATCACTACTTACCGAAGCTCGTTTGCTTGTTGTATTTATATATACTACTATTTATATATCACAAAGTACATACTACTACTATTATATAATACATATATATATAGATCATGGATTCAAAGCTCCCTTCTCCAAATTTTGCAAGTACTCCTCCATGTACCCTTACGTCGAAGTAATTAGCTAGGGTATTTGTAAAACAATGCTAAATGGATATATGTGAAAACATCTTCAACTGAATCTTTCAGGATCCAACTCAATAAACAATCCTTATGGATAATTAATTAATATAGGATCACATGTATATACTGTACAATACTACACTATATATACTGTTATTGAAATACAGAATTAGCAATGGACAACCAATTATAGCTGAATCATCATCAAATTGCACAAAATGGATGGGGAATATATGAAGCATGAGAACCACGATTTGAAATCTGTCCTGCACCTTAATTTTTAATTATTCATCAGAAGTTGCCTCTATATATCTTTAGTAGAAACAAAATGAAATAATCCTATTTTAACATTAATTGGGATGATAACAATCATTTAGTAGATCTTCAATGTGTATTTCTCAGCAAGACAACAAATGTACCCATACTTGAAGGAATATAGACAAAAAAAATAGGCATATTTAAGCAAGTCAGCGTCTCTATCTAACATACCAATAGGTGGCGTGACACCGTGACTGGCGTCTTTGTCCGATTCAAGCTCCGGCAATCAATGGAAGATGAAGATCAATGCGGCACCTTCTACTCTTCGTCGAGCGAATCACCAGGGGTGAGATTTGGGATTGGCTTGGGTTGTTAGTCGTCCGGAATTTATAGGAGCGAGAGGGACAAAGCTTGGTTTCGGCGGTGAAATGTGGGATTGGTTGGGTGTCGGAGCTTCGCCGCCATCTCTGTTTCTCGAATCGCGCGACTGGGGATTGGGGAGGGAGGCAGCCAAACTGGGGACTAGTACAGTGACGAAACGAGACCAGGGAGTGGGGGCATGGGTTTAGGCAATTGGATGGGGCAGTATTTAGGCATTTTTTGGGTTTTAAGAATTCTAGAAGGCAGGCCCAAATTAATAACATTATATGTAGCAGGCCTCTTAGGCTCATTTTCTTTTAGGGCTGGGTAGCATCGAGCTCGAGCTCAGCCCTATAATTTTTTGAGCTCAAAATGAGGCTTGCTCAAGCTGAATAAACCCGGCTTGATAAGGCTCAGTTCGGGTTTGAGCTCAAGATACCCTTTAAAGGCTCGGCTCAATTACACCCCTAGCCACCACCGCCCTTGGGGAATAGTGGGACTGACCTCAGAAAGGTTGTGCACTACCACCCTCAGAATAGAAGACCCCGCAAGTTTGGAAAAGAATGTCGCCATCCTTGGTAAGGAATAGCGTCTGTTAAAGGTGCCCTACTCTACCGAAGGGGTTCCCCCTGTAGCCCTCGGTCGTAATATCGGACCGAAGGGGACCTCCTATTCCGAAGAAGCCTTATACACTGAGGGGTCTCATTCATGGAAGGGGTCTCACGAAGACACGACAAAAACGGTTAAGGGGCCTCTGACATAGGGACCTCATACACACCCTTGACACGAACACCTCCCACATGGCCTTAACCTCTAGCCAGAACAGGCTAGGGCTAGCAGGAGATACCCGTCTACGATGGTATGGATCGCATCTGACCGAACATGTGTCATGATCTAAGTGGGTTGTGTCAAATGACCTCCTTCCTACACCCTCCTATAAATACCTGGGAGTAACCTTGGTAAGAAATATAGAAAACTCTCTACTGTTTACTCTTCACTTTCTACTCCTTATTTCCCAAATACTGACTTGGGCATCGGAGGCTCTTTTCCCAGAAACACATTTCGAGGAGTCTCTAACCGTCATTTTTCTGAGTCTTGCAGCCACCCTCACATCAGAAGTCTCTCATTCAGGCGACTATGTCACACATCGAGGATGCCAGCGGGCATCAGTAAGAGCCTATTGGGTCGCACACATAAAGCCTATTTAGATTATTTGAGTGCATGGGCTAATTTATTTGGGTTATGGTTTCATGATAATTTCACATTAATAATTGACACAAAAGTTGAGCCATTATTAAGTCCAAACTTAAACCTAATTGGATTAGGACTTTGAAACCCGTTAGGCTTGGGAGTTGAGTTTCACTATAAATACATCATATAGTGAGAAATTTGTAGCTCTTGGCCTAGCCTCCCAAAAAGGATGAAATCAGACGGTTCTGAAAACTAGCCACACTTTTCTCTTGCCATTACTTGGAGGACACACACTAGCACTGCAGGAATAAGAGAAATGCATCTACCGAGATGTGGTGGAAGTGTAGTGATCCTGAGAGGCTCGTATGGGTTCCGTTGAGAGCTTGAAGACATCAACTATTTAGGTTGTGTGATTTGACTCAACAGTTGGGTGAAAAATCTCAACCAAATTAGGTCTGAAAATTTTGAACACCCGGTTTATGCCTTTTCACTTGGATCCTAGGGGGTTTTGATTCTATTCTACTGTGCTTGTTTGGATCCTGAAACCTTATAGTGGTATCAAAGCTACTTGTGAAACCTTAAATTATGATTAAGTATTGAATCGCATGACATGTTGTGTGTTCTAATTTTTTGATCATGATTAATTAGATTGATTCATGATGCATGAAACCATAACACATAATGTATATATGAGATATATGAAGAAATGACACAAATTAGTTAATAAGATTAACCCTAAATTCATTGGTATGAGATACCTACAAGGATTAAGATTCTTCCAATAGTTGCAAAACCCTAGCATGGATCAGATTCGGGCTGTTTGGGCACCGAGAGTAGAGTACTTTTGGTGGCTTGAATGGAGGTGGTCTAAGGTGCTTACTTGCTTGAAATAGAAGATCTTGGGCAACATAATTGTGCTAGGTTATCATCAAAGAACGTAGTAGGCTCCACTTGAATACTATGTGTAGGAGTAATCAAGTCTTCTTGGCAAAGCCAAGTTGGGTGCACTAAGGTCCTACACTAGTGCCTCTGGTCTAGGACCAAGCTAGGCCACTATATGTTACTAACCTTTCACCTTTCCTATGATGAACCTTCACTAGCACATGGCTAATCTAGTTTGGGCGTACTAGGTTCCCACTCTAGCTCGTCAGGCCGAAGACCCAAATAGGTAGCTAGGCATATTGAACCTCCACCCTTAGGTGTACTACACTCCCACTTTAGTCCCTTAGGTCTAAGACCTGACTTGGCGCCTGAGTCTTACTAAGCCTCTAACTTCCTTAGTGAACCTTGTATAATATGAGGCTTGGCATTTGCTACACTCCAATGAGTTGGCCATCACAAGGAATCATGCTTGCTCTAACTGCTCTTTGTGCTTCCTACCACATATTAAGGTCCTAAATGCACTAAGGTAGATTAACTACCTTACTCCTTAAATATCCCTCAATGGGCCCAAGTAACTTAGCTTGAGTGCTAAGTCACCTATATATTTTGAGCTTTTAGTGTTCTTCCTGATTCCTTAGGATAACTTGTGCCTACCTGGGTATTAAGCAACCTCCAAAGCCATGCTAAGCTCCCATATTATCCAATCTAAGCTTGCCATGCGCCCTATAGCTCACATTGTTCCCAAATGCACTTATGTGCCCCTATTAGCTTTATAGTGCCTTCTTTGGCCCTTCTGTGTTTTCCTTAACTATTTGTAGTTGTTGTAGCTCCTGAACCAATCTATGGTTAGTAAAATACTAACCCAAATCATTTTTCCAAGCTATAAGAAGTTGTGCCATATCTTGCCCCCACTAACCGTGCCTCAGTGCACATGCACCATTCTTAGTTAACTAGGCTACCATTCTAGTTCACCATACTTCTTACTCAAACTACTTGGTTACTCACTATTAATGCATTTGAACTACCTATTGGATGACTACAAGCCTCAACTGGGGCACCAAAAAACCCTTAGAGATACACATGGTTCAATTGTACGCACTTCATGTTCTCCTTGCTTTGTTTAATCCAATTGTCACTTTTTCTTCATTCTATTTCCATTTTAAATCTTTATTTGACCATAGGAACATGTCTACGATGTTTAGGAACCAATTAGAAACCAAAAATAGCCTTCTTGGATGAGTTCCGAAGCAATTGTTGCGTTGCATTGTGAACCTAGTGTTGTAGTGCCAGAGTTCATTTGATGCTATCTAAAAATGAGTATCCTGGTGCCTAGACCTTAGGAGCATGACATGGGCATGCTTCCTTTAGGCACCTAGGCACCCAGAATAGTGCCTCAGTGCCATAAACTTGCCAGCTTGGTCGATCCTCATGAAAACTATGCGAAATTGACTTAAACTTGATTCTAATCCCTTCTAGCCTTGCAATTACTCATCCCCAAGGCCAAATATGATAGAAATGCATTAACATAACATGGAAAATAAGAAATCCACTTACCTTGAACAAAATTATGCAAGAATCAAGCAAGTAAATCCATATAAGCTTCAAGGATCCAGTAAGGATTTCCTAGGTTCCAAGCAAGTTTCCTTCACAAATGGGCACCAAGGAATCTAAATTTAGACCATTTACAAGCTCATAAACAACTTGGAAGCACCTCGAATGATCTCCACCTAGCTTGGGCTTTGATATACTTGCTTGGGGGCTCTTGATTTCACCATGAAATGCTTATTTGAAAGCTTGATTATGTACAGAGAGATGAAAATGAGAGGTTAGAGATGGTGAATGATGCTCATTCTTTAACTCTGACATAAGTCTTATACAACCTCATCCCTACTCCAACATTTGCTCCTTGTTCGAACTCACCTTTAAGCCTTGTTTACTCTCACTTGGACCCCTTTAGCCAATTTATGTCAGCACTTGGAGTTACAAATAAGAGTTCCAAAATTCCAACTAAACCCAAAGCTAGGTTCCTAGGTCATCTATGCATATAAATCACAACAAGTCTCCAAATTAACACTTAGTGCAATATAGGTCCTTACCCTTGGTGCTATGGTTCTAATGAATGTTGAAGCTTATGATCCTGATTTAATGGGTGTTTTATGCCTTAAAGACTCTGAGTATACAATAATTAAAGCTTTACTCCTCACCTAGGACAAAATTAAAAAATTTCCCTTGGCAACACTTAGGTGCCAATTGTGTTTGAGGAACCTCTCTAACCCTTTCTACTTGCTTAAAATGCTTAAAAAAATTTACTAAGGGATTTCTTACCTTGTAACCAAGCCTTACTTGATCATCATTGGTCTAATGCTTGGAGGGTTGTACATTCTCCCCACCTTGAAAATTTTGGTCCTTCAAATTGTATCGCCCCACCTTAAGACAAAACCTTAGATATGGTGCCACCTATCCTGACCAAACGTACCAAGGGGTGTCAACTCCTTAACAATCCAATTGGTGCTCACCTTTTCAAATTATTGGACTAATGCTACATGGCACTCAAGTCAACCCCTTACTTGTATAGGTACTATAGCCAATACCATATTTTGTGCTCACATTTAATAGTAGATCGATGACTACTCACTGTCCTCCCTAGCTTGGCTTAATCTTACTTGCTCTTAATTACCTTTGTGCAACTTCACATTTGAAGCCTATGGTATGGTCTTCACTTACCCAGCTTACGGATGCTATTGAATTATGTCTAACAGGTTTAGACCTGTCTTAGTACGCTTGGTGACCAACAACTTTTTCACACCTCTTCCCATGCTAGAACCTCCTAGTGTAGGCTAGCTTAATAGGCTTGAAGCTTGCCCGCTAACACTTACACCTGAAGCTTACTCTAGGTTCAGCACCTAACACACCTGTGCCAAAACTCTTTAGTGTAAGATTAGCTTAATAAGTGTAAAACTTGTTGACTAACTCTCACACTCACTGTTGCTTGCTCCAACTTGACACTAGTGATCTACCTTCAACCTTATCTAGGTGGGTGATTACCATTGCAGCTATTCCAAGTTCTTTCTTGATTAGACATAGTGAACTCTTCCTTAAAGGACTTACTCAGTTCTACCCTCACTGGTCTAGGCAGAGCTTCTTCTTCTTTGGCATTAGTAGGTCACTTTTGACCACATCATAGCTTTCTACTACCTTAGTGGCACTAGAGCAATAGCTGTTAACCGCACTTGCTTGATACCATTTTGGACTCATTTTCTCTTGTTTAGTTATTTTTACCAGCTGATCTTTCTTCCTTCTTAAGCTATCTTGGTGGCCCATGACTCCACTTAACCCTAGGATGATGATGACCAATCAACAGGCTATCCCTTACTCCATGGTGGTCATTACTATTGCTAGGGTTCCCTTACTACCGCATGGCAATGAAGTCGAACCCCAAGTAATGATTGTACTCTTACTGGCTCTACACTAGGGTATATAACTAATGAATGAATAGGTCCATCCATCTATTCAAGCCTTTGGATATGATCCCCATTTTTCACTTTATTCCATGATTTTCTCCTGTAAAGAATGGTTAAAAATAAAACTAAAACTTACCTATTTACCTTATCGGCATATGACTGAACAACTCCATTACATGGCTATTTTAAGGAACTTATCCATATAACTTAGCCAGCTACTACTACAACATAGGCCAACCAAGTTAACCTAAAGAAAGGATTCGACCTATGGAACATTTTTTAGCAAATCCAATCTAAGGCGTTTAGGCCTTCACTTATGGTTCCACAACAAGCAACCAGTTTTCAATAAACCACTACTTCACAAACAATGCAAAAACTATTCCAGTAAATTGATGCCAGAATTTTCAATAGAAATACCAAACTACTAGTGAAAGGTTGGAGCCCTACCTCACACTAGCCACTTATTGCGAGCTACAGGGCCTACAAGAACATCTTTCACTTCTTGCCACCCTTAACTGCCATTTAGTTCACCATGTCGACCTGTCAAGCAAAACACTGCAGTATGCAGTTTATTGGTTAGCACTAACTATGTTCTAGCACAAGGGTCCACAATTATCTCAGTTACCTATGTGATGGCAGAGCGTTAGGCCTCTGCCGACTTGGGAGGACCCCAGGTAGTATTGTCCCTTATGGCGCATTAATGGCCAGAGTGGGTGTAAATCCCTGAGGTCTTGGGTTCAAGGATCCGCTCCACCCATTAATGCGCCATAAGGGACAATACTACCTGGGGTCCTCCCAGGTCGGCAGAGGCCAAACCCACCGCCATCACTATGCCTTTTGACAACCATCGCTCTGATACCAAAAGACACAGCCCTAAGCTGCCTATGACTGTTTGTGCTATCCAGGATCACAGGGAATTCAGGGAATTCCCAAGTTTTGGTTCATAATTGTTATTTTCTATGTTTGTGATAAAATGTAATGCACATGACCTAAACTTACTTACCTAGATAGTGTTAGTGATGTGCCCAAAAGCCAATCATGAGATGATTGTATTTTTGCACATTGAGTCATGATATTTTATTAAGGCATTAATCCAGCAATTATGTTTGTTGTTTTGTTCCTGTGTAACTTAACAAACATAATTGTAACCCTAGAGTAATGATATTCTTAAAAGTCCCTAGTCTAGTATTATTGTGGAGCGGGTTGCAATAATACATAACGACTAGCATATGTGGAGACTAATATGATATATGTAGTCTACATATGGTACAAGTTGGAGAACTTGTGTACTGGACTGACCCACCATGAGAACACTTCATGGATAGTTATATGAGTGTCATAAGAATCACATAGTGATCATGGTATATGTAGTCCTTCGACCTAAGATCATCAAGGTTCCCTACATGTGAGTCACATACTTTGATACTTTCCTTTGTTGCTCGTAACTGAGTGAACTTGAAGGAGGTCATTGGGTATGTCACATATCATGCTGAGGGATTTGTATGATCAAGATGGGATTTGTCCCTCCTATGTAACGGGAGTGATATCTTCGGGTCCCTTGATAGAGTGAGACTTAGAAAATGCATGGCCATGCTCCGATGAGTTGATATACGATATCAAAGTCATCAATTTAAGTTGGTCTACTCAGTAATCAAGAAACCAAAGATTGGGCTATATGAGAGTGACACATTCCATGTCTCGTGCTTAGTCTTGATATCTTGGACAAAGGGACAATGGCATATATCGGTGATGATCATAAAGGTTTAGTCGATTCACCGACAATCTTGTCACTTGGGTAGCAATGATGTGTTGCTAGACACCGCTCATTGCTTATGATCATAAATGTGATTTATGATCATTGCCAACATGGCAAGAGCCTATTGGGTCGCACACATAGAGCTATTTGGATCATTAGAGTGCATGGGCTAATTATTTGGGTTATGGTTTCACTTTAATTTCGTATTAATAATGGGCCAAGGAGTTGAGCCATTATTAAGCCCGAAATTAAATCCTAATTGGATTAGGGTTTTGAAACCCATTAGGCCTGGAAGTTGAGTCTCACTATAAATACAACTTTTAAGTGACAAATTTGCAGGTTTCCTTGCCCTAGCCTCCCAAAAGGACAGCTGCACTCTTCTCTTGCAATTCCTTGGAGGACGTAAGCTAGCACTGCAAGCGCAAGAGAAACGCATCTGCCAGGACGTGGTGGAAGCATGGTGATCCCGAGAGGCTCGTGTAGATACCATAGAGAGCCTGAACACGTCAACTGTTCAGGTTTTGTGATTCGGCTCTATAGTTGAGTGAGAGATCTCAACCGAAAATTAGGTATGAAATTTTCGAACACCCGGTTTTCCCCGTTTCACTTTGATCCTGGAGGGTTTCGGTTAAATTCCGCTGCGCTGTTTGGCTCCCGAAACCCAACAGATAGTAGCATTAAATAATGCATGATTCAGTTTCGCATAAAATTTAAACATAAAACAAAACATTCAAAACATTTGCGGATCCACACTTAAAATAATAGTAAAACTAGCAAAGCCATAAACACATTTCCTACAAGCATTAACCTTATGTACATTGTTCAATTATGTACATGAATCACAAACCAAAACATAAAACTAACAAATGTTGCTCGAGGCATCTGGTTCAATTAAGTACTCAAGCATAACCTACCGAGATGATCCTACTAGCCTAACCACCTGAGCTCCACCTCTCAAGTGCCTTGAGCTTTAAAGTCCCCTTGTGCTTACAGATCAACCACTACTTAAGGTTAATCCAACATAGTTAATACACAGCGTAACCAAACAATCAACGGGAAAATACAAACTAGCAAGTATAATTAGTACCTACTTAACTAGCTCAACAACCATCTTGGGTTGCTGGCCGAACCACCTAAACCTACACATGCAAACTAAGGGGTGAGAATCATAGATTCCCAGGAAAGGTCTTTGAGGTGCCTGTAAAGAGAACACTAGAGGACACTGGACAATAAATGTCACAATTCCACCATGAGCTCATTACGGTTTGAGGCCTAATTTATGCGCATATACTCGAGTCCCTTAGGACCCTTCCTCATCATAGTCCTTTCCTTGTGAGTTCTAACCTTGAACTCACTATAGTAAGCCTTGACTTGCCAACTGTGCTAGGTTATCACCTAAGCACATAATAGCCTCCCCTTGAATACTATGTGTAGGAGGAATCGAAGTCTTCTTGGCAAAGCCAAGTTGGTTACACTAAGTTCCTACACTAGTGACTTGGGTCTAGGGCCAAGCTAGGCCACTAGATGTTACTAACCTTTCACCCTTCCTATGATGAACCTCAACTAGCACACGGCCAATCTTGTTTGGGTGTACTAGGTTCCTGCTCTAGTTCCTTAGGCCTATGACCCAAATAGGTAGCTAGGAATCCTAAACCTCCCCCCCTAGGTGTACTATGCTCCAACTTTAGTCCCTTAGGTCTAAGACCTGACTAGGTGACTGAGTGTTACTAAGCCTCCATCTTCCTTGGTGAACCTTGTATAATACTAGGCTTGGCACCTGTTAGACTCCAATAAGTTGGCCATCACTAGGAAACATGTTTGCTCTAAGTGTTCCTTATGTTTCCTAGCATATATTAAGGTCCTAAATGCAATAAGGTAGTGTAACTACCTTGCCCATCAAAGAGCCATCAATGTGCCCAAGTAACTTAGCTTCAGTGCTAAGTCACCTGCCTACTTTGAGCTTTTAGTGTTCCTCTTCATTCCTTAGGATAACTTGCTCTTACATGGGTATTAAGCAACCTCCCACACCATGGCAAGCTCTCATATCATCCAATCTATGGTTGCCTTGGGCCCTAGAGCTAACATTGTGCCCAAATGCACTTATGTGCCCTTATTAGCCTCATAGTGCCTTCTTTGGCCCTTAGGTGTTCTCCTTAACTATTTTTAGTTCTTGTAGCTCCTGAACCATTCTATGGTCAATAAAATACTAACCCAAATCATCTTACCAACCTACAAGAAGTTGTGCCATATGTTGCCCACACTAACCATGCCTTAGTGGACGTGCACAATTCTTAGATAACTAGGCTATTGTTCTAGTTTACCATTGTTGGGTCAACATGCTCCTTTCTTAAACTACTTGGTTACTCACTATTAATGCATTTAAACTACCTAAGGCATGACTACAAGCCTTAACTAGGGCACGAAAACACCCTTAGAGATACACATGGTTCAATTGTGCACACACCATCTTCTCCTTACTTCATTTAATCCAATTGTCACTTTTCTTCATTCTATTTCCATTTCAAATCTTTATCCAATGTTAGGAACATGTTTAGGATGTTTAGGAACCAATTAGGAAGAAAAAATAACCTCTTAGATGAGTTCCAAAGTAATTATCGTGTTGTAGGGTAAGCTCGGTGCTGCGGCACCAGAGTTCATTCGATGCTGTCTTAAACTTAGTATCCTAGTTCCTAGGCCTCAAAGGTATGAATTGGGCATGATTCCCTTTGGCACCTGGCTCCCAGAATAGTGCCTCAATGGCAAAAACTTGCCAGCTTCATCTATCTTCATGAAAACTATGCACACTTAACTCAAACTTGATTATAATCACTTCTAGGCTTGAAATTACTCATCCCCAAGGCCAAATATGATTGAAATGCATTAACATAACATATAAATTAGGAAATCCCCTTACCTTAAACACAATTATGCAAGAATCAAGCAAGTAAATCCACATAACCTTCAAAGGATCCACTAAGGATTTCCTAGTTTCCAGGTATGTTCCCTTCATAAATGGGCACCAAGGAAGCTAAATCAAGACCATTTACAAGCTGATAAACAACTTGGACCCAAGGAAATTTCATAGTTTTTGACTTACCTAGATTTCTTTGGCTAGAATCCTTAGAAAGTTCAAATTGAACCTCGAATGATCTCCACATAGCACAGGCTTTGACATACTTGCTTGGGCGCTCTTGATTTCACCAAGAAAATACCCTTTTGAAAGCCTGATTATGTGCTCTAATGGAGGTAAAGACAAAGAGATGAAAATGAGAGGTTAGAGATGGTGAATAGTGCTCATTCTCTAACTCCCAAATAAGTCTTATACAACCTCATCCCTACTGCAACTTTTGCTCCTTGTCGAAACTTGTCCTTAAGCCTTGTTTACTCTCACTTGGACCCCTTTAGCCAATTTATGTCACTACTTGGGGTTACAAACAAGTGTTCCGTAATTCCAACTAAGCCCTAAGCTAGGCTTCTAGGTCATCTATGCATATAAAGCACAACAAGTCTCCAAATTAACACTTAGTGCAATTTAGGTCCTTACCTTTGGTTCTGTGGTTCTAATGAACATTGAAGTTCATGATCTTGATTTAATGGGTCATTTATGCCTTAGAGACTCTAAGTATACCATAATTAAAGCTTTACTCCTAACTGAGGAAAAAATTACCAAATTGCCCCTAGTGAAACTTAGGTGCCAATTGTGTTCAAGCAACCTCTCTAACCCTTCCTACTTGTTTGAAATGCATAAAAAAATATTTGCTAAGGGATTTCTTATCTTGTAACCAAGCCTTACATGACCATCATCGGTCCAAAACTTGGAGGGCCATAACAATTTTTGTTATAGGGGCTAACTTTTCTGCTTCCTTATCTTGGGTATTGGGTACTGGTTGTGGATCTCACATTTGTGCAAATGTGCAAGATCTAGGTAGGAGTAGAAGGTTGGCCCAAGGTGAAGTGGAGCTACATGTTGGAAATGAACCAAGGGTTGCTACCTTAGCCATAAGGACTTATGTTCTCACTTTGCCTAGTCAATTAGTTTTAGAATTACACAATTGCTACTTTGTGCCTACTATTAGTAGAAATTTGATTTCAGTTTCTTGTTTCGACATGAAAGTTTTTTCATTTATAATAAAGGAGAAATGCTGTTATATTTATTTGAATGAAATCTTTTATGGTAGTGCTTGACTTAGTAATGGTTTGTATGTTCCAGAACTAAAAAATCCAATCTATATTATGAATACCAATAAGGTCAGACTAAATGATTCAAACCCGACCTCTCTCTAGCACTATTGTCTGGGTCATATAAACGAGACCCGCATATCCTAGCTCCATAAGGATAGACTATTTGACTCATTTTATTTTGAATCATATAAGACATATGAGTCATGTTTATTAGGCAAGATGACTAAAGCCCCATTCATAGGGTAAAGTGAAAGGGCTAATGACCTACTAGGACTCATACATAGTGATTTATGTGGCCTTATGTCTATATATGCTATATGAGGTTTCTAATACTTCATTACCTTTATTCATGACTTCAATAGATATGCCTATGTGTATCTCATGAGACACAACTCAGTATCCTTTGAAAAGTTCAAAGAATTCAAGAATGAAGTATAGAATCAACTCAGGAAGAGTAACAAAGTACTTCAATCAGATTGAGGTGGAGAATACATGGACCAAGAATACCGTGGCTTCCTAAAGGAGTGTCGTATAGTATCACAACTCACTCCATCTGCTACACCTCAATGGAATGGTGTATCTAAAAGGAGAAATCGAACTCTATTAGACATGGTTCGACATATAATGAGTCAACTAACCTTTGAAACTCCTTTCAGAGTCATGCTCTAGAGATAGCTGCTTTTACACTAAACTGAGTTCCATCTAAATCGGTTCAAAAGACACCATATGAGATATGGAGTAGGAGGCATCCTAGTCTGTCTTTTATAAGGATTTAGGTTTGTGATGCTTATGTGCAACGTCAATCCTCTGACAAGCTAGGACCTAAATCTTTTAACTATCTCTTTGTTGGGTATCCTAAAGAAACAAAGGGTTACTATTTCTACAATCCTTATAGGAAAAAAGAGTTTATTGCACAAACTAGTGTGTTTCTAAAGAAAGTGTTTATTTCTAAAGGAACCAATGGGAGGAAAGTAGAATTTGAAGAAATTCAAGAACAACAAGCGAACATCGAACCTGAAATGGAACCTAAACAGACACTATAAGAAGTTGTGATTTAGGAGTCTGTTCCTACTACATGGTGCTCACAAAGGTGTAGTAGGATTTGGCATGAGTGCAAGCAATATAGATTTCTCATGACTCACATTGGCGATGTGATGCTCATGGATTAGGATAAGCCTACAACCTATCAACAAGCTATGCTAGGGCCTAACTATAACAATTGGCTAAAGGCCATGGAGTCCGAGATAGAATCCATGTTTGAAAACCAAATATGAACTTTGGTTGATTCATCTAAAGGTGTAAAACCTATAGGGTGCAAATGGGTTTTTAAGAAGAAAATTGACATGGATAGTAATGTGATTACGTTTAAGGGATAATTGGTTCCAAAAGGTTTCAAGCAAATTCATGGTATTGACTATGATGAGACTTTTTCAGTAGTTTCCATGCTTAAATCCATCCAAATCTTATTTGGCATTGCTACGCACTATGGTTATGAGATATGGCAAATGGATCTCAAAACTGCATTCCTAAATAGGAAGCTCCTTGAGGATGTGTACATGACATAGCCAAAGGGTTTTGTCACTGTTGAGAATACCAATAAAGTGTGCAAGTTGCAAAGGTCCATTTATAGACTAAAGCAAGGTTCTCGTAGTCAGAATCTTCATTTTGATGAGCAATCAAAGAGTTTTGTTTTATCAAAAATAAAGATAAACCTTGTCTCTACAGGAAGGTTAGTGGGAGTGCTATTGTTTTCTTGGTGTTGTATGCAGATGAAATACTACTCATTGGGAATGACATTCCTGAGCTACAGTCTGTGAAGACTTGGCTAAGGAAATATTTCTTTATGAAGGACTTGGGTGAAGTAGCCTATGTGTTAGGTATTAGGATCTATAGAGATAGAAAGCTACTTGGCCTAAGTCAAAGCACATACATTGACAAGGTGCTAAACAGGTTTAGGATGCAAGACTCCAAGAAAGGATTCTTGCCCATGTCACATTGTATAACTTTTTCTAGATCTTAGTGTTTGAGTACACCTCAAGAAAGCGAGCACTTAAGTTAGATTCCATATGCCTCGGTAATTGGATCTATCATGCATGCCATGATATGTACTCATCCCAATGTCTAGTAAGCCTTGACCATGATGAGCTGGTACCAATCAAACCCTGATGAGAGCCACTGGACAACTGTTAAGAACATCCTTAAGTACTTAGGAAAGGCTAAGGATGCATTCTTGGTATTTGGAGGTGAATATGAGCTTATTGTAAGGGGTTACACCAATGTTAGCTTCCAATCTGATAAGGATGATTTTAGATCACAATCTGGTTATGTGTTTTGTAATGGTGGTGGTGCTATGAGCTGGAAGAGTGCAAAACAAGAGACAGTAGATGACTCTATAATTGAATCTGAGTGCATTGCCGCCTCTAATGCTATGAAGGAGGTAGTTTGGATCAAGAAGTTCATCACAGAACTTGAAGTGGTTCCAAGGATTGCCAACCCAGTAGAGCTCTATTGTGACAACAATGGAGCAATTACGCAGGCTAAGGAACCTCGATCTCACTGGCAATCCAAACATATACTATGACGCTATTATCTCATTAGGGAAATCATCGAAAGGGGTGATGTGAGGATTTGCAAGACTTCAGACAGCAACATTGTTGATCCCCTGACAAAACCCCTTATGCAGGAGAAGCATGATAGTCGTTCTAGATCGATTGGTATTAGATACATGGATGATTGGCTTTAGTGTAAGTAGAATATTGTTAGTATTGTGCCCAAAAGCCAATCATGAGATAATTGTATTTTGTACATTGAGTCAAGACATTTTATTAAGGCATTACTCCAGTAATTGTGTTTGTTCTATGTTTTTTGTGTGACATAATCAAACGTAATTATAACCCTAGAATAATGATATTCTTAAATGTCCCTGGTTTACTATTATCGTGGAGTGGGTTGTAATAATACATAAAGACGAGCATATGTGGAGACTAATATAAGATATGTAGTCTACATATCAGTACAAGTTGGAGAACTTGTGTACTGGACTGACCCACCATGAGAACGCTACATGGATCGTTATGTGAGTGTCATAAGTGATTCTCATAGTGATCATGTATATGTAGTCCTTTGACCTAAGGTCATCAAGGTTCCCTACATGTGAGTTACATGCTTTGATACTTCCCTTTGTTGCACATAACTGAGTGAACTTGAAGGAGGTCATTGGTTATGTCACATATCATGTAGAGGGTTTTGTATGATCAAGATGGGATTTTCCCATCCAATGTAATAGGGGTGATATCTTCAGGCCCCTTGATAGAGTTTGACTAAGAAAATGCATGGCCATGCTCGGATGAGTTAATATATGATATCAATGTCATCAGTTTAAGTTAGTTTGCTTGATAATCAAGAAACCAAAGATTGGGCTACATGAGGGTGACATATTCCATGCCTCGTGGTTGGTCTTGATATCTTGGACAAAGGGACAATGCATACATGGATAATGATCATAAAGATTTAGTTGAATCACCAACAATCTTGTCACTTAGGATGCAATGATGTGTTGCTAGGCACCCCTTATTGCTTATGATCATAAATATGATTTATGATCATTACCAACGTGGTAAGAGCCTACTGGGTCACACACATAAAGCCTATTTGGATTATTTGAGCACATGGGCTAATTTTTTTAGCTTATGGTTTCATGATAATTTTCTATTAATAATTGGGCCATAAGTTGAGCCATTATTAAGCCCAAAATTAAACCTAATTGAATTAGGGCTTTAAAACCATTAGGCTTGGAAGTTCAGTCTCACTATAAATACAGCAGACAATGAGAAATTCATAGCTCTTGCCCTAGCCTCCCAAAAAGGATGAAATCAAAAGAATTCTGAAAACCAAATGCACTCTTCTTTTGCCATTCCTTGGAGGACACAAGCTAGCACTATGGGTGCAAGAGAAATGCATCTGTAGGGACATGGTGGAAGCATAGTGATCCCGAGAGGCTCATGTGGATACCATAAAGAGCTTGAACACATCAATTGTTCAGGTTTTGTGGTTTGCCTCAACAGTTTGGTGAAAGATCTTAACCAAATTAGGTATGAAAATTTTGACCACCTGGTTTACCCATTTTAATTAGATCCTAAAGGGTTTTAGTTATATTTTGCTCCACCTATTTGGCTCCTGAAACCCTACACTGCACCATGCCCAGAATGGTGTACGACTGACCCCGGGAAAAAGACTCTTTGCCATCCTCTGGAGTGTATATGACCAACCTTGAAAATGTAGGTATATCCTGGATAGGAGAAATGCCTCCTGAAAACTGTCTGTGCATCCAACGGGCTTTTTCTAGTCACCCTCAAGGGAAATCCTTGTCCAAAGGGGTCTCAGATCCTTGAAGGGTCTTAGGGAAAAATGACAAATAGATTTTAGGGATCTCTGACAAAAACCTCACACACACCTCTACCTTCTAGGCATAACCACCTTTGGCCAACTGTAGACACACCTCTCCAAAGGTACGGACCAAATATGGCCGAACATATGTCCTGATCTACTCAAGATGAGCATAACAGCCACCTCTTCTTGGCCTCCTATATATACTCGGGGGAGGCTCCCAAGTAAGACATAAGAGAGACATCCTCATCTTCTGTTCTTTACCCTTAACTCCTAACAACTTCTCCCTTTACTTACTGACTTGGGCGTCGAAGATCCCTCCCCCAAAAAAACACTCTGTGGAGCTACTAACCTGTATCTTTCGAGTGTTGTAGATACCACTCGGATGAAGGTCTACCAGAGGTCCAATATGTCCTACATTGAAGATGTGCTAGAGCGTCAGTTCCACTAAGTCAAAACACTCATTGTTAGGTCAAAGGTCTCATTTGAAGGTCAATATATGTTCTTAAAGCTTGAAGATCGGGTTCATGGTGGGTTGTTCATGTTTTGAGCTTGGATTAAAGAATTGAGGTTGAAGAACCTAAATTCGGCCATAGGCGACCTTGGAGTTTATATTCCAAGCTTGGATTCTTGCATTTGGAAGCTTGGCTGAGAGCTAGGGGCAAGGTTTTGTTAAGCAATTCACTATACTCTACTTGATTTTGGTTGAATTCCATGTTCAAGTGAGTGTTTGGCATCTAGGTGATCACTTTAGAGCTAGATGAACTTAGATTATTGTAGGGGCTACATTTACCTTTGGATATATGTGATTTGTGTGCGAGCTATCTCTGTAATGGCAAGTACTAGGATTTCTACATGGGTAGGCCAGCCCATGTATGAATTTGCAGGCCTCTGTGAGCTAATTAACTAAAGGAAATTAAGAATTGAAAATAATTAGGTATGTACTTGCTAGTGCCCTTTAGGCCAAGACCTGGGTATATGGTGTGTGTGTTGCATGCTTTGGCGCTTTACTTGCATGTGTTGACCCTTAGTAGCTTTGTAGTTATTACTTTATTATGTATATCTTGTATCTTTTTTATTTTAGTGTTTTCAATATAAGAGCAAGGGAGGTGAAGCTTTCAGGCCTAACTAAATAGCCATTATATGCTATATGTGTCCCTTCCAGAGTTATGCAAATTACTCATGCCCTGTAACTATATGTTTCAGGAAAGGATATTGAGCTTTGAATAGCTTGTATGTTAAGAGTTGAGTATTCGGGTGCACTTTAGGTATGAACAGTAACTTGTGCAAACTAGGTCAATAAGTGTAAGTACAAGTCTTTATGTAAGTGAAGCTCATGTGACTTATGTTGCCTGCAAGCTTTGTGAGTAGGTTATGGGACAAGTCTAGTGTTATGGACATGTGCTCAATAGCTTATGTGCTTTGGTTTGTGCTAATAACTATGAGTTCAGTGGTAGGGGTTGTGTTACAAACCATTGTTCTGTTTTATGTAGTTATGGTAGCTTTTGGTTATGTTTAAGTATGTAAGCATGTAAATGGCAACTTTTGGATGCTATGTATTTTGTGAATTTGGCGTGGTTTTCAAGTACTTGTATATATATCATAAAGGGTTATCATATGAAGTTGCCTTTGAAGTATGGGTTTTGATATGTAAGATGTTTCTTAAGTATGAATTATAATGGTAATGTATATATTATGTTTCAGGTTCAAGTTGCAGTTTATTTGTGAACCTCCTTTGGTAATGCACATGCACATACAAATGAAAGCACATGTTTTCAAAACCTTTGTGCTTGGGTATCTTGGTTTCCATGCATGTATGTATGCACACTTGATGAGCAAGAGCACAAGCACAAAAGTGTTGCATTTCCTTGGTGTGCAAGTTTGTTTTGGCACTAGGGTAGGTAGGCTTCTTGGGGTGCACTCCTCAGTGCTGTGGTTCTGTACTAGCATGTGTCCTAGTGGACTATTGATGGCGGTTTAGTGTGCCCAGCAGCCGCCTAGGTGGTCACCCTAAGCCAGCGATAAACACAAATGAGGAGCCCTTAAGACACACAGACAGTGCACATAGTCCAATGTCCATAAGGGTACCAGGTGCTAGCAATAGGCACCAGAAGGGCACATGGTGGACACATGCTTGGTAGTGTCCTCGTAGGTGCCCTAGAGGGCACTAGGCACTAGCAATAGGCATCTTGGCATGCCATTTGGGTGTGCTCGATGAACATACCACCCCAGTGCCTAGAGTAGCACTAGAGCTACTCTTTTGGCCTGCGATAGGTGTGTAGGAGCTGGGGCCTATGTAGGTCTTGAAAGTGTTGTTGGTATCAGAGCAGGTTTGGACTTTTGAGTCTGCTAGACTTATTCCAACTTAGGTTTGAGTAGACTTGTACTTATTAAGCATATGTATGTATATGTGTCCTTATGTGTAGGATGAGGACCCGAGGCAAAGATACATAGATTCATGAGCAGGATGAAAGTAGGGCCACCCATCCTAGAGATGGACAGCTTGAGCATAAGCTTGTGAGGTAGTAAAAGGCATTAGAGCCTGATAAGGCTGATAGGCCTAATGCCAGGGTTAACATACCTGGACCTAGTAGAGATAGAAAAAGGAAGATGGAGCAAATGATGGAAGATATGTAGGCCACCATTGCTCAATTGGTGGTGGGTATGCAAGCCTTTGTTAGAGGGCATGCTCAGACACTTAAGGGTGCAGAAGAAGTTGGAGCAGAAGAGGGCAGAGAAGTAGAAGAAGGCAGTAGGAGAATGAGTCCTAGCAAAGAGCCAGTGTTTGTGGATTAGGCAAGCAAGAATGGTGATGATGATGATGATGAAAGTGAAGAATAAAATAGGCACATGAGAGCAAGGAGAGTTAGATTGGAGTTAAGATAGGAAACTAAAGTGGAGGCAAAGGAGAGCCCAGAGGTGGAGGAACTAGACACTGATACTGCACCAGGGAGGACTGAGCCTCCTACAGAAGTTACTGCTAGAAGACGAAGACCAGGAGTAGGTGGACTAAGGGAGGGCCAACGGGAAGGATTCCTATATTTGAAACCTCCCATTTTTAGAGGTGGTTGTGACCCTGAAGAAGCTGAATTTTAGGTCCATCAAGTAGAAAAGATCTTTGAAAGGATGGAAATGTGCTATACACAAAAGGTGCTTTTGGCCAACTTTAGACTTGACGGGAAGGCTGAGCTCTGGGGGAGAGCTGTTGAAATGATGGGCCTGCCCAAGAAGCCTATGGGAACTTGTCCCACACTAGTCGCAAATAGCTAATTGATTATGTGTGCACTAGTTAAAACATTTATGCTTCTAGTTATGAGTTTATGCTTTGACTTAATGAATAAAATAAAGAAACAATACTTAAAACATTGCCATGGCATATTTCAATTAAAACAAATATCAAAACTGTCAAAGCATTCAAAGCATTTAAGTGGAATTAACTACACATAATCAATCATGTACAAGCATCCAAACAAGAGTAAACTATGCCAGCAACCAAGAGCGACTCTAGAGTAGACTACTTAGACATGACCACTGGATGTAAACTAGTGTATGAAAACTATACATTGAATGACTCTACCGAGATCCAGAACTAAGCTTCCACCTTAGAGCAAACTCCTAGTGGCAAGCTTTGTAAGCCGTCCCATGTGCTTCACTAGCCTTTGTAGACCAAAAAGATGATCGTAGTTAGTACCATTACTTAACCAACAAGCAAACCATAAACTAGAATCATAAAGATTCAAATAATCATATACCTACTTACAAGCCTAGCTCAACAACCCTTAACTGTTGCTTGCTCAATGATGCCCAAAATTGCACATCAAAAAGTAAGGGAGTGAATATGAAAGATTCTTAGTAATGGGTCTTCAAGCTGCAAGAAAAATCCTGAGTACTCCACTTATACGCGGATATGAAGCCTGTTGTGTGCGCTTGTAGCTTAAAGGTCTAATAAATGCATATATCTAAGTCCCTTGGGACCCCTCTTCATCCTAGTCCTCATCACTGGGCGTCACTCCATGCCTAGTGTGTTCTGCCCACTGATAGCCGAAGGGCTATCGCCTCTTTTAGAACATACTTCCTGCCGAAAGTGTGATCGGGAAGCCTGGCGTCATCCGAAAATGGCGCTATCACTGACCTCGGAGGGAGCGAAGTCAAGAGTTTCAAACTTGGGACTTCGGCTAGTATGCCAGGGATTTCAAAGATGTTGCCAGCTCCCCCGGGGGGACCGGGTGGATCGCCTTTGGATATGAAGAACTGACTATTGCAAGCAGAAGAGGATCTCCCCGAAGGCGGAACCTCCGGACCAGGGAACTCCTCGAAACTGCGAGCATAGCTCCCGAGGAAGGGCATCTGTTTCAAAGACGACCTCGCCCAGAGGACCTCGGGAGTATGGCATGAGCATTTAAGGAGCCTTTGACATGTCGCCCACAGGCGCTACATGCTGCCTCAAACGGCGATCTGACACGCCGACGCCGTCCAGGTCTTGTCACGACCTGTTTTGGACCAAGGCTCGAGGAGTCTGCAAACAGCTACTTGTCCCTTTCGCCCGAAGGTACAGAAAAAATCTGACCGAACACATGTCATGATCTGAACAGGCTGGACACTCCTATAAATACCAGGAAACAAACCCTGGCAAAGGATCAATCCTTGATCAGACCCCTATCCTTGAGAAAACACAAACAGGCAAGACCACTAAAACCTTAGTGCTTCCCCTTTACCTTCTCAGGACACTTGCTTGGGCGTCGGAGGCTCCTCCCCGGAAACACACCCCGGGGACCTCCTAACCCTCTCTTCTGAGCTTTTCAGGCACACTCCCCTGGGAAATCTGGGCTCCAGGCATTCTCCCTCTCAGGAAGTTCTTCCAGAAGTCACAATGTCACTCAATGAAGATGCTGCTGGGCATCATTTGGCGCCATCTGTGGGAAGACACTCTAAGGTCGCCATTGTTGAAACTCGGCGTTCGAAGGACAAGGGACTCTCGAGGTCGCCGTCCGCGCCTAAAGCTTAACCGGCTACTGAGCAAACCCTTCCAAGGACTTCCGTGCCCAAGGAAGAGCGCCCTCTAGTCATTACTATGAGCTTTCTACACGACTTTCAGCATTCTGTTGTGGCTGAAATGACACAACAGATAGACCGAAGGTGGCCACAACAAACTCAGGCCCAAAGGCCTCCCTCGCCAGCACGCCCTCGGGAAAGAAGCCCCAAATCAACCCATCGTAGTTCGGGAAGCGGAGACCCGCGTGAGGAGTCTTCAATGGAAAACATACCCCTCGGGGCACGGCTTGCGGGACAAACAAGGTCCAAGCAACCCAAAATCCCACATCAAAGGAGTTCGTCACCTAAGGCGAAGTCCTTGTCCCCCCGACGCCGAACTAACTCCCCGAAGAGGCGCCGACAATCTCCCTTCCCAGAGGAAGAACCTAGTACCACGATCCTTATAGAGAGGATACTAGCGAGACTAGACAAGGTGGAAAAACAGGTAGCCCGCAAACCCGTCTGGGCCAGGCTGTCTGGAACCTTTTAGGGGAATGCGTCCCCATTCACCCAAGCTGTAGTTGGGGCAGCCATGCCAGGCGACTTCAGAGTACCTCGGCTAGAGATTTATGATGGCCGCACTGATCCACAGGCCCATCTGACCAAGTACAAATGCAGCATGATGATGCATGGTGTCGACGATGCTACCTTGTGCAAATGTTTTGAGGTCACCCTCACAGGACCAGCAACTGCGTGGTATAATTCATTGACTCCAGGAAACATCACAAAGTTCCAGGAGTTATCCATGGCCTTCACGCAGCAATTTATTGGAAGTCGGCCAACGGCGAAGATGCCTGTCCAAATATTCGACATATCGCAAAGAAATGGAGAAACCATCCGCGACTATGTCGAAAGATTCAATAGAGAAGCTTTGAGTGCCCCGGACTTTTGGCCTGAAATACGCATTCTCGCCATGATGCGGGGCCTTCGGAGGGACTCACAGCTGTTTTATGAGTTCTCCAAGGACCCCCCGGACACGCTTGGCAAATTTTACCGAAGGGCTAAACAGCACATGACGGCCGAAGAGCTGAGAATGGGTGGACCGAAGTCCAATCACACCCGGGCCGGAGGGTCAAACCAGCAAACCCGGTATCCAACCGAACAGGTAGGCCGACCTTCGAGAATGCGGGGAAGGAAACTCCCAATTTTGACACCCCTGAACACCACGAGAACCAACATCCTCATAACAATGGAAAGGCAGGGGACTCAGATTCAGTCGGCCAAGGGCCATGACCGCTGATAACAAGAAGAACATAAAGAAGTTCTGCCAGTTTCACCGCGACCACGACCACGACACCGAAGACTTCTTCCAATTGAAGAAGTATATAGAGTCACTGATAAAACTGGGCCAACTTCAAAGTTATCTGCGAATGCCGTCCCCGAAGGGAGAAAAGAGGAGGAAGGAAAGGCAGAAGATGAGGACTACGACTCCGACAGGTGGAGGAACCGAAGTCCGAAAAGGCGCCCTCCACCTCCAGCGGGAATAATACAAACAATCACGATGGGGCTCCCATCCTCAGAAAGAAAGTGGAAGGCCAGAGAAATAGCAGTCATGGAATATCAGAGTCTGACAAAAAAACTGGCCCGCAAGGATGGTTCCGCCGTCATCTTTCCCCATGACGATCCACTATTGATCATGGCGAGGATAGGAAACTGGGACGTCAAGAGAGTGTTGCTCGACGATGGATCAAACATCGACGTCCTGTTTTCACACTTACTGCCAAACTTGGGCATATCTAGCAGCTACCTCAAGCCCGTCACCTCGCCTACTTTCGGGGTAGGACCATCCAAACTGCCTGTCCTCGGATCGATCTATCTCCCCTTAATGCTGAAAGGAACTTCGGTAGATGGGACTGCTGAATTATTCGCCTCCACAATGGCAAGGTTCATTGTCATGAATGTCCCTTCATCGTACAATGCCATCCTTGGAAGACAGACATAGGGAAATTTGCACATTCGCCCTGATGTGAAGTACTTAACTATCACTTTCACCACCAAGGATGGAGATGCGGAAATCTTCATAGATCAGGGCGAAGTAAGGAAGGTGTTCGTCAAGGCACGAAAAGCTCCGGCAAACAACTTCGCACAACGGTGGAGGCAAAGGCACCAAAGAAGGTCGAGGCAGAAGATCCCGCGAAAGCGGAAATGGAAAAAGTAGAACTTGTCCCAGGCCAAAGTACCCGAATAGGGAAGATCTTGGCTGAAGGTGACAAGAAAAAACTTGTATCTTTTCTGCTGGCAAATAAAGATCTGTTTGCCTACTTGCCGAAAGATATGCCAAGGGTAAACCCTAGCATAATACAGCACAGCCTTAGAGTAAGACCGGAAGCAAAACCTGTCTGGGAAAAAAAACGGGGCATCTCAGTCCATAAAAGTAACTTTGTCAAAACCGAAGTCCAGCGCCTGTTGAACGCTGATGTCATCAGGGAGGTTAAGTACCCCGAATGGTTAAGCAACATGGTCATTGCCACAAAAGAAGGAAGCAGTAAGCTCTGGATGTGCATTGACTTCAGAAACTTGAACGATGCTTGCCCAAAAGACTCATACCCTCTCCCACCGATAGACCAATTGGTATACTCAACTGCCGAATACGTGCTCCTAAGTTTCTTAGACGCCTTCAGTGGGTATCATCAAATAAGGATGGACCCCGAAGATGAGGAGAAAACCGCTTTCATCACTGAGGGAGGAACATACTATTATGTCAGAATGCCCTTCGGGCTCAAAAATGCAGGGGCCACCTACCAGAGGTTGATGAGCAAGGTCTTTAACGACCAAATAGGGAGAAACATGGAAGCATATGTCGACGACATGATAGTCAAGAGCAAGCTGCCTGGCAACCACGTCGCAGATCTGAAGGAAACTTTCCACCAGCTCAGAGCCTTCGGGATCCGTCTTAATCCCGAAAAGTGCATCTTCGGAGTGACCTCGGGAAAGTTCCTTGGGTACATGGTATCAGAAAGAGGCATTGATGCTAACCCAGAAAAAATTAAGGCTCTGCTCGAGTTCCGAACTCTTGCCACAATAAGAGATGTGCAGAGACTCATCGGAAGGATAACCTCTCTTAGCAGGATTATTTCCAGGTATGGAGACCGGTGTCGACCATTCTTCAAAGTCCTCACTAAGGCAGCAAAAAAGGAGGATAACCTCAGAAGTAATGATCATCCTTGGGATGAAGACTGCCAAAGGGCCTGGGAAGAACTCAAAACCTAGTTAGTCGGTCTGCCCACTTTGCGGCAACCCCGCGAGGGAAAACCCCTCATATTATACCTCGCCGTCATAGAAAAAATAGTAAGCTCGATCCTTGTGAAAGAGGAAGGGCCGAAGCAATGGTCGGTTTATTATGTAAGCAAGTCCCTGCATGGTGCTGAAGTTAGGTATCCTTTGTTGCAAAAAGCTATATATGCCTTGGTGCTAGCAGGAAGAAGGCTGCGACCATATTTTCAGGCTCACCCTATCATCGTCCGAAGCAGTCTACCTCTACACGATGTCATGAGAAAAGTTGATCACTCGGGAAGGCTTTCCAAATGGTGTATAGAGCTTGGCGAACACGACATCACTTATGCACCTCGAAAAGCCATAAAAGCTCAAGCTCTGGCAGACTTCATTGCTGAAGTACCCACCACCGAGGACAGCCATCCGGATCCAAACGAAGGTGAACCAGAATGGACTTTGTATGTTGACGGAGCCTCAGGGTCCGAACACCAGGGAGCTGGGGTAATTATCAGAGGTCCTGAAGGCCTAGAGGTAATGAAGGCTATCAAGTTCAGCTTTAATGTCACCAACAATGTGGCTGAGTATGAAGCCCTCATAGCAGGATTGCGCCTAGCCAGAAAAATTGGCGTGAGAAATTAAAAGGCCCACATCGATTCCCAGCTGGTAGTTCGACAAATGGTAGGAGACTATGGGGCGAAGGACCCAACCTTGGCAAAATACCACGAACTGGTAGCAAAGCTCATTCAAGAGTTCGACACCATACGGATCGAAAACGTACCTCGATGAGATAACGCCGAAGCAGATTGCTTGGTGAAGTCGAAAACATGCACCGAGGTGCTAAACCATCCGAGCATCTCAGTATTGAGCATAGTAACCTCGGGAAAAGGATGGAAAGACCCGATAAAAAGGTATCTCGCAGACAACGCGATCCCTGAAGACCCCAGCGACGCTACAAAAGTGCGAAGACGCTCCGGCCGATTCTTCCTAATCGGCGAAGAGTTGTATCGGCAGGGATACGCAAATCCACTGCAGAGGTGAGTTGGCGAAGAGTATACTGAAATGATCCTCAAAGAAGTTCAAGAAGGCACTTGTGGTTCGCACATTGGAACCGACACCCTGGCAGCAGTGATACTTCGCCAAAGGTACTTTTGGCGTACCCTGAGAAAGGACGCTAAGCAGTTCGTCCAGAAATGTGGTAATTGCCAGAGACACACGAATATCCAGAGGACACCCTCGGAAATGGTAACTTCGGCTGACTATCCCTGGCCCTTCGCAGTTTAGGGCATAGACCTCATAGGACCACTCCCAACAGCAGCTGGAGGCGTGAAGTTCTGCATAGTAGCGGTAGATTATTTCTCCAAATGGGTCGAGGCAGAACCCTTGGCTACTATCTCGGCAAAAGAAGTGCAGAAGTTCGTATGGAAGAATATCGTATGCAGATTTGGCATACTGATGGTACTAGTAGCTGATAATGGATCCCAGTTTATAGACAAAGGGTTCCAGGGATTTATCAGTGACCTCGGAACAAAAATGCACTTCTCCCCAGTAGCTCACCCCCAAAGTAATGTGCAAGTAGAAGTATCTAACAGGACCATAAAAGATGGTCTGAAAAAGAGGCTGGGAGAAGCAAAAGGGAAATGGCCAGGAGAGCTCCAAAGCGTATTATGGAGCTACCGAACAACACCCCGAAGAACCACAGGGGAAACACCTTTTTCACTCATTTTCGGTACAGAGGCCATCATCCCAATCGAGGTAGTGCGACCATCAGTACGGGTCCAAGTATTTGATAAAAGTGGAAATGACCTTGGCCTAAGAACCAAGCTCGACCTCGTCGACGAACATAGAGAAACAGCCGAGCTGAGAAGAAAAGCTTTTCAGCAAAGAGTGGCCGCGGCTATAAACTTGCGCGCCAGGCCGAAGGGAATAAAGAAAGGAGACCTCGTTCTCCGAAAGGCTGAATTCGGACCCCGAAGGCCATCCCACGGGGTATTTCGTGCAAATTGGGAAGGTCCTTATCTGGTTCTCGCCAAAGTACGAAATGGGGTGTACAAACTCGGCGATGCTGAAGGCGTAGAATTAAAAAATACTAGGCATTCGGATGCCTTGAAAAAATTCTATGCTTAGGATTTTGCAGAAGAATTGTATTGTACAAATTAGAAAAATATTCTAAGTACAGAAGTTTCTTAGAAAAGTTCTTAAGTGTAAATTGTACAAGCCAGAATTCCGCGAAGGTGATCGCCGTAATAAGCGCAGACATGATTTTCGGAAGTCTCTTGAGCGATCATGTTTGGGACAATGGGATACAAAAAATCTCACAAAAAGACTTAGCCAAAAAGAGTCTTTATTGAGATGAATCTGCTTACAGAGAAGAAAGATTGCCAAAAGAAGAAGAACAAAAAAGAAGGAAAAGAAGTCAAAGGACCCTAAAACAAACTAAGGAATCTCGGCGTCCCGGGAGCCACCAGCTCCTGCATCCTTTTCCATCACCTCCAGCGCCGGGAAAGAAAGAGGCAAGTTCAGGGGCTCAATCTTGCACCAAGACCACCGAGGCCCTTCGGGAATGTTTAGGGCCTCCAAGAAAGAAAGGTCCAGATCTGAGAACCTTTGAAGAACCTGGTGCCGAGCAAGACAGAAGCCGTCCTGGAAACCAACTTTGGTCATCTGGTCGGATTTATCCTTCTCGACCCCAAGGGTGTCAAGGTCCCTCTTCAGATCTACGACCTCCTTCTTCAGTGCCTTCATCTTCTTCTTCTTCGGCTCCTTCTTCAAAGAATCGACCTCGGCTTGGAGCGCTGCCTTTTCAGCAAGCGCCTTCGCTAGCAGAGCCTCAGACTCTGACTTCTCCTTTTGAAGTGCCTCGTTTGCCGAAATCAGCTCCGCCACCTGGGAGCCGAGGTCAGAAATCTTCTGGGAGGAATCCTTCAAGAGTTCTTCTTTTTCTTTTAGGAACTCCTCCCGAACGGCAGCAACCTCATTTTCTGCATCTTGAGCCAGCTGCGTGTTCTTGGCAGCCAATTTCGAGCACGTGGCCTTAGTTTTTTCTATGACCTCTAAGGCCGAGGCTCGGAACGCCGTCTGGCTCGCCACCCAAACTCTGAGGAAACCAGCGTACCCCAGCAACTGCAAAGAAAAAAAGGCAAAGTCAGTAAGGCAAAGAGAGAGCCAAACACTTAGAGGAAATCAAAAGGAAAAAAGAAAGGCGTGAAGCATACCTGAGCAGCGTGCTCGGAAACTTTTGCGGAGAGGGAATCATCGCCCGGGTGAGCCTCCGCAATGGCCCTGAATGAGGCCTCAATAAGCATCCCCTTCGAGATCTCTTTGGCCATTTGCTGGCAGTCTCCGGAGTACAAATTCATGTCCTCCGTAAACGACCAGAAAGACTCCTTCGGGATCTTCCCCTTTGGGATATGGGCATCCCGAAGGGCTCACTTCCGGGTGTGCTCGGCTGTCCAACCCGGAGTAAGTAACTCCCCTGCCCGGCAAAACAAGAAGCTGGTCAAGACAAGCAAAATCTCAAGTATCAAAAAAGTAAAGGCATCACAGTTTGTCTAAGAAAGTGAACCTGGCGGCACCTCGGCGACGTCATCATCGGAGTCCGAGACCTCCTTGGTAGAAACCCCCTTGCCTTTGCTTTTACGCCACTCCTCGGAAGAAGGAGCCTCCACCAGAGCACCCAGAAGAGCAGGCGACGAAGTAGGACTCCGAGGAGGGACGTCAACAGCAACCTCGGCCGGCAGAGCGGCGGCAGCTTCGGGCTCTTCGCTTACCTCCTCAAGAATTTCCGGCGGAGGAGGATGAACAGTCTTTCTTGCTTGTTTAGCCAAGGAAGGACCAGCAGTAGTCGCTTTTCGCCTTCGGGAGGCGGCCTTCTTCATTCGCTCACCCTTCTCGGATTGACCGAGGAAAAGGGACTTGTAAAAAGCAGCAGTGTCGTCGCCCATTTCTGGAAAAGAAAGAAGACATCAACGTGAGTCCAAGGCGAAAATTATAACAAAGCGATTCGGAGATAACTTACGCTCATAAAAAGTTTCGTAAGTAACTTCCTCCCGAAGGAGTTTCACCAACCAGGAATCCTTCCCAGCGATGGCAGGAGCCAGCATCCCGAGGTTTGTCTTGTGCTCCTTCACTACCCCTAACTCCCGAAGAACCTCCTCGGTCATCAGCTTCCAATTGATGGGGAAAGGGTAGAGAGAGAGCGAAGGGACCTCGGAACCCCAGTCAGAGATGGCGCGGATACGTCTATCGAAGTCCGCGAATACGGGAGCCAACTCGGGAGTCAGCATTATCCTCGGATCTACGACGTCCATCTCCAGCCTTCCCCGAGCCCAGTTGGTTGGAACGTGCGACCAGGCCTCCTCCATCTTCAGAAAGAAAAACTTTTGTTGCCACCCTCGCCAGCTGTCCTTAGTGGCAAAGGTGAACATATACTTTTTGCTTCCGAATCCCCGAGGTAGCATAAAGTAAAAGCCACCCTTCAGGACGACGAAGAGCTTATAGTACTGCATAAAGATAACGAAGTGGGGTTCTATTTTGAAGACGCCACACATGCAGAGGAAGGCGTTAAAATAGCAATACGAGTTCGGCGGAAGTTGATTTACGGCAATGCCATGGAACTAGCAAAAGTCGCAAATCATTTTCGGAGGAGGGTACCGAAGTCTGGCCTTCAGCTGGGTCTGGAAAACGGTAACCTCGTCACCACAGTTCGAAAAGCTAAATTGGTCCGAATGTGGCAACCTGGTAGTGGCGTACGAGGGAAGGAAGAACTTGGTCTTCCATTTTTCTAATTTTTCAGAATTGGTGCAGCAAGGGTGAGACAAGAGAGGGTACCAACTCTCAGGAATAGGCATGGTCGGCTGGAAAGTGCTTTCGAAAAAAGGTAAAAAATGACTTCGGGAAAACTTTAAAAATCAGAGGACTCTAGAAATCAAAAACCCACCAAATGATTTGCCAAAATCTGGGTTTGAAGTCGCCGTCGCGAAAAGTTGCCGGAAAACATTGCATCAAATAGCACCACCGCAAAAAGCAGAAGGAAACGCAAAAACAGTTGAAAGGTAGAGGGAAGCAAAAGCAGAAGAAAAAGAAGGTTATGACGAGACAAATGTATATATAGGCCGAAGAGGGTAGGCGAACCGGCGTCATAAGTACTCCGCGAAGGTGAAAGGTCACCATAACTGCTCGGGGCACATAAAAAGGCGTGCCCGTTATGTCCGATACAGCCCCCACCAATAACTAGCTGCCACGTGTCAGCCATCGCGCCAAAAGATGGACATGCTTTCTGACAAATGGCGCGCCGCTCCAGACTGACACGCCTCGTTACGAGATGCGACATTTTGCAGACCTGCAAAAGGAAAGAAGTAGGTTTCCTCGAAGACACCAAAAGACAGGCTATGGCTGAAGAGCCAATGTCTTCAAACAAAAGGTGCATCTTCGAAAAAAGGTATTACCCCCAAGGCCCCGAGGGGCGCCCTCCGGAAGCCGACAAACCAAAGCTTCCACTTCCGCTTTTTGGAGGGGGGCTTGTGATAGCCGAAGGTCTATCGCCTCTTTCAGAACATATTTCCTGCCGAAAGTGTGATCGGGAAGCCTGGCGTCATCCAAAAAAGGCATTACCACTGACCTCAGAGGGAGCGAAGTCAAGAGTTTCGAACATGGGACTTCGGCTAGTACGCCAGGGATTTCAAAGATGTTGCTGGGTCCCCCGGGGGGGACCGGGTGGATCGCCTTCAGATATGAAGAACTGACTATTGCAAGCAGAAGAAGATCTCCCTGAAGGCAGAACCTCCGGACCAGGGAACTCCCTGAAACCACGAGCATAGCTCCCGGGGAAGGGCATCTGTGTCAAAGATGACCTCGCCCAGAAGACCTCGGGAGTATGGCATGAGCATTTAAGGAGCCTCTGACATGTCACCCACAGGCGCTACATGCTGCCTCAAATGGCGATCTAACACGCCGACGCCGTCCAGGTCTTGTCACGACCTGTTTCGGACCAAGGCTTGAGGAGTCTGCAAACAGCTACTTGTCCCCTTCGGCCAAAGGTACAGAAAAAATCTGACCGAACACGTGTCATGATATGAACGGGCTGGACACTCCTATAAATACCAGGAAATAAACCCTGGCAAAGGATCATTCCTTGATCAGACCCCTCTCCTTGAGAAAACACAAACAGGCAAGACCACTAAAACCTTAGTGCTTCCCCTTTACCTTCTCAGGACGCTGACTTGGGCGTTGGAGGCTCCTCCGCGGAAACACACCCCGGGGACCTCCTTGATGCCCGGTGGCTTCATCGTTAAGGGTCATGTTGAATGGTGGAGAGACTTCCTGTGAGGAAGAACGCCTGGAAGCCAGATCGACGACGGGAGTGCGCCTGAAAAGCTCAGAAAAGGGGGTCAGGAGGTCCCCGGGGTGTTGTTCCGGGGATGAGCCTCCGACGCCCAAGTCAGTGATGCTGAAAGAAGGCAGAGGAAATAGCAGTAAGGGGCTTAGTGGACTCGCCTGGTAGTGTTTTCTCAGAGAGAGAGAGAGAGAGACGGATTATTTGTCAACCCCCTTGCCAAGGCTTGTTTCCTGGTATTTATAGTAATGTTCGGCCCGTTCAGATCGTGACACGTGTTTGATCAGATGTTCTCTGAATTTCTGGACGTAGGGGACAAGTAGCCGGTGGCAGTCTCCTTGAGCCCTGAACCAAGACAGGCAGTGATGTGACCTGAATGGCGTCAGCGTGTCAGACCGCCGCTTGGGTGGTCTGTAGCATTAGTGGGCGACATGTTAGAGGCTCCTTAAATGTTCCTGCCATACTCCCGAGGTCCCTGGGCGAGGTCGTACTCAGGTACGGATGACGCCTCTTCGGGAAACATGCTCGTAGTTCAGGAGTTCCCATATTCAGGAGTTCCGCCTTCGGGGAGATCGTGTCCGGCCCGCTACAGCTGGTGCCTCTTTTCCAAAGGCGAGCTGCTTAACACCTCGGGGGGTTAGTAGTATCCTCAAGTGTTCTATCGTGCCGAGCTTGAGTTCTTCGGCTTTGCTCCCGAGGTGTGTAATCCCACCTTTTCCCGGGCAGCGTCAGGTTTCCTGGCCATTCTTTCAGCAGGGAGTTCGGCAAGATAGAGGCGGTAGCCCTTTGGCTATCACATGCCCCCCCTTTGGAAAGCCGAAGTGATGATTTCGGTTTTGCACTCTTTCCGAGGATGCTCATTGGGAGTCCATAGGGAATAACACCTGTGCCGAAGATACACTTCTTGATCGAAGTCATGGGCTGTTTGGCCATAGGCTGTCTTTTGGTGTCTTCGAGACAACCTGCTTCTTACCTTGTGCAGGTCTGCACAGCGTCGCGCCTCATGACCAGACGTGTCAGTCCGAGCGGCGCGTCCCAGCTTTTTAGGGATGTTAGGCGATGTGTCGCCTATTTTCGGGAGGAGGCTGACACGTGGCATGCTGTCATTGGAGGAGAGTCGCGTCGGTTTCAGAGAGCACATCTTTTTGGGTTCCAAGAGCAGTTATGGCGATGGTTCATCTTCAAAGGGTACTTATGACGACGTTTCGATTACCCACCCTCGTCCTATAAATAGGCATTTTCACCATAAGTCCTTTTGTTTTTGCTTCTGCTCTCTTCCCTGTTCTACCACTGTTTTTTGCGCTTTTTCTTGCTTTTTGCGGTGGGGCTTTTTTAATCAGTGCTTTTTCCGGCAACCTTTCATGACGGCGTCCTTCGATTTTGGCAAGTCGTTTGGTGGGTTTTCTATTTTTCTAGAGTTTTCTTGATTCCTCAAGTTTTTTCTGGAAGTTGGTTTCTTGCCTTTCTTCAAACTCATTTTTCTGTCCAAAAAATGCCTATCCCTGAGAGTTGGCAGCCTCTTTTATCTCATCCCTGTTGTACCACCGCCGAAAAACTAGAGAAGTGGAAGAAAAAATTCTTTCTTCCCTCATATGCCATCACCAGGCTACCACGGGCTGACCATTACGCTTTTTCAAACCATAGTAATGAGGTTACCGTTTTCCGAGCCCAGCTGAAGGTCGGACTTCGGTACCCTCCTCCGAGGATGGTTTGCGACTTTTGCCAATTCCATGGTATTGGCGTGAACCAGCTTCCACCGAACTCGTACTGCTATTTTAACGCCTTTCTCTATATGTGTGGCGTGTTCAGGATAAAACCCCATTTTGTGATTTTTATGCAGTACTATAAGCTCTTTATGGTCCCGAAGGGTGGCTTCTATTTCATGCTACCTCGGGGATCCGAAAGCAAAAAATATATGTTCACCTTTGCCACAAAGGACAGTTGGCGAGGGTGGCAACAGAAATTTTTCTTCCTGAAGATGGATGAGGCCTGGTCGCATGTTCCGACCAAGTGGGCTCGGGGGAGGCTAGATGTGGACGTCGTTGATCCGAGGATACTGCTGACTCCAGAGTTGGCTCCCGTATTCACGGACTTCGACGGGCGTATTCGCGCCGTCTCCGACTGGGGTCCCGAGGTCTCCTCGCGTTCTCTCTATCACTTCCCCATTAACTGGAGGTTGATGACCGAAGAGGTCCTTCGGGAGTTAGGGGTGGTGAATGAGCACGAGACAGACCTCGAGATGCCGGCTCCTGCCATCGCCGGGCAGGATTCCTGGTTGGTGCAGCTTCTTCGGGAGGAAATCTCTTTCGAAACATTTTTCAAAAGTAAGTTGTCTTCTACTCCCTTGTAGTTTCTTCCTCGGACTTACGCTGATGTATTTTTTGTTTTTCAGAGATGGGCGACGGGACTGCTGCGTTCTACAAGTCCCTTTTCTCCGGCCAGGTGGAGAAGGGCGAACAGACAAAGAAAGCAGTTTCCCAAAGATGGAAGTCCACTAGTGCTTGGCCTTCGGCTAAAAGGGCGAAGAAGACCAATCTTCCTCCTCAATTGGAAACTCTTGAGGAGGTAAGTGAGGAGCCCGAGGTTGCCGAAATTTCGGCGCCTGAAGTCCCTACCAAGGTCCCTGCCGAAGTGCCCCCTCATAGCCCTACCGCCTCGCAGGCCCCTCCTGATGCCACGGTAGAGGTTCCTTCTGCCGAGGAGCGGCGTAAAAGGAAAGGCAAGGATATTTCCATTGAGGAGCCCAGGACTCCGAGGACACAGTGGCCGAGGTACCGCCAGGTTCGTTTCTTTCAGACGAAGTGTAATAATGCTTCTTACTTTTGCCGAAATTTTCCTTGTTTTGACCAGCTTCTCGTTTTTCGCTCAGGGGATTTACTTACCCCCTCTTGGGCGGCTGAACACGCCCGGAGGCAATCCCTCCGTGATGCCAAAGTCCCACAAGGGAAAATCCCCAAAGAGCCTTTCTGGACGTTCACGGAGGACATGAACTTGTTCTCCGAGGACTGTCCTCAAATGGCGAAGGAGATCTCGAAGGGGGTGCTCACTGATGCCTCCTTCAGGGCTATTGCGGCAGCCCACCCGGGTGATGACACCCTTGCTGCAAAAGTTACCGAGCATGCTGCTCAGGTATGCTTAACACCTTTTCCCCATTATTCCTGAGTGTTTTTTACTCTTACTGATCTTACGTTTACCTTTCTGTAGCTGTTGGGGTATGTCAGTTACCTCCGAGTTCGGGTGGCTAGGCAGTCATCTTTCCGAGCTTCGACCTTAGAGGCCCTAGAAAAATCAAAGGCCATGTGCTCGGAGTTGGCCCTCAGAAACCAGCAGCTGGCAGATGCTGCAGAGAAAGAAGTTGCTGCCCTTCGGGATGAGTTCCGAAAGGAAAAGGAAGATCTTTCAAGGGACTCCTCCCAGAAGATTTCTGAGCTCGGTGAGCAGGTGGCGGGAACGCTTGCTGCCAACGAAGCGCTTCTACAAGATAAGTCAAAATCTGACAGTCTTATCCTGTCGTTGGTGGCTGAGAAAAGCGCACTGCTTGCCGAGATAGAGTCTTTGAAGAAGGAGCCTGAGAAGAAGAAAACGCGGAAGGTGCTGAAGAAGGAGGTTGCGGATCTGAGGGACGAGCTCGAGGATCTTGAGATCAAGAAAAATGAATCTGATCAAATGTGGAAGGTCGCCTTCCAGGACAGCTTTTACCTTGTTCGGCATCAAGTCCTTCAGAGATTCCCAGATCTGGACCTCTCTTTTTTGGAAACTTTGAACATTCCCGAGGGTCCTCGGTGGTCCTGGTCGAAGATCGAGTACCTGAAGCTGCCTCCTTCAATTACTGCGCCAAAAAAGGGAGCAGAAACTGGTGGCTCTCGGGCTGCCGAGGACTCTTAGGGTGTTCTAAGGGCTTGGCCTTTTTTCTCCTTCATTTTTCTGTACTGCTTCTTCGGGCATATTGCCTTTGTAAGTTTATTTTTAATGGAAGATCTTTCTTGGTTAAGCTTCTTTGGTATGATTTTGCATTTCCATTGTCCCGAGCATGTTCGCTTCAAGAGACCTTTTTTTTTTTTTTTGGAAGGCCAGCAAAAAATGTATCTAAGTCTTTTTGCGGGTCCTTTTCCTTTTGTTCCGAACACGTTCGTTCAAGGAACTTCGGAAATTTTGCTCTGGGCTTTTCGTGGCGGGTACCTTTGCGGAATTCTGACTTGCACAATTCAGTATACTTGAGAATTTTTCTGTACTTAGAATATATTTTTTGTACGACAGAATTCTTCCGTGGGGCCTTAAGCGTAAAATTTTTTCAAGGCGTCTGAGTGCCAAGTATTTTTCAATTCTACGCCTTCGGCGTTGCCAAGTCTGTACACGCCCTTTCGTACTTCGGCAAGAACCAGATAAGGTCCTTCCCAGTTCGCGCGAAGTACTCCGTGGGATGGCCTTTGAGGTGCAAAATCAGCCTTTCGGAGAACGAGGTCCCCTTTCTTGATTTCTTTTGGCCTGGCCCGTAAGTTTATAGCCGCGGCCACTCTTTGCTGAAAAGCTTTTCTTCTCAGTTCGGCTATTTCTCTGTGTTCGCCGACGAGGTCAAGCTTGGTTCTTAAGCCGAGGTTGTTTCCTTCTTCATCAAATACTTGCACCCGTACTGATGGTCGGATTATCTCGATTGGGATGATGGCCTCTGTATCGAAGACGAGCGAGAAGGGAGTTTCCCCTGTGGCTCTTCGGGGTGTTGTTCGGTAGCTCCATAATACGCTTTGGAGTTCTCCCGGCCATTTCCCTTTTGCTTCCCCTAATCTCTTTTTTAGGCCATCTTTTATGGTCCTGTTAGATACTTCCACCTGCCCGTTGCTTTGGGGGTGAGCTACTGGGGCGAAATGCATCTTTATTCCGGGGTTGCTGATAAATTCCTGGAATCCTTTGTCTATGAACTGGGAACCATTATCAGCTACTAGCACCCTCGGTATGCCGAATCTACAGACAATGCTTTTCCATACGAACTTCTGCACTTCCTTTGCCGAGATAGTTGCCAAGGGTTCCGCCTCAACCCATTTGGAGAAATAATCTACTGCTACCACGTAGAATTTCACGCCTCCAGGCGCTGTGGGTAGTGGCCCGATAAGGTCTATCCCCCAGACCGCGAAGGGCCAGGGATAGTCGGCCGAAGTTACCATTTCCGAGGGTGCCCTCTGGATGTTCGCGTGTCTCTGGCAACTACCGCATTTCCGGACGAACTGCCTTGCGTCCTTTCTCAGCGTAGGCCAAAAATATCCTTGGCGGAGTATTACTGCTGCAAGGGCGTCGGTTCCAATGTGTGAACCACACATACCTTCGTGAACTTCTTCGAGGATCATTTCAGTGTCCTCTTCGTCCATGCATCTCTGCAGTGGATTCGCGTACCCCTGCCGGTACAACTCTTCGCCAATTAGGAAGAATCGACCGGAGCGCCTTCGTAGTTTCGCAGCGTCGCCGAGGTCTTGGGGTAGCATGTTTTCTGCGAGGTATCTTTTTATTGGATCTTTCCATCCTTTTCCCGAAGTTGCTATGCTTAGCACTGAGATGCTCGGATGTTCTAGCAACTCGGTGTACGTTTTTTATTTCGCCAAGCAATCTGCCTCAGTGTTATTCCGCCGAGGTACATTTTCGATTCGTACGGCGTCAAACTCTTGAATGAGTCTTGCTACCAGCTCGTGGTATTTTGCCAAGGTTGGGTCCTTCGCCCCGTAGTCTCCGGCCGACTGCCGAACTACTAGCTGGGAATCGCTGTGTGCTTTCAAGTTTCTGACGCCAATTTTTCTGGCCAAGCGCAATCCTGCTACGAGGGCTTCATATTCGGCCATGTTGTTAGTGACGCAGAAATTGAATTTGATAGCCTTCCTTACCTCTAGGCCTTCGGGACCTCTGATAATTACCCCAGCTCCCTGGTGTTCGGACCCCGAGGCTCCATCAACATGCAAGGTCCATTCCGGCTCACCTTCGTTGGGATCTAAATGGCTATCCTCAGTGGCGGGTATTTCAGCGATAAAATCTGCCAATGCTTGAGCTTTTATGGCCTTCCGAGGTTCATAGGTTATATCGTGCTCGCCAAGCTCTATGCACCACTTGGAGAGCCTCCCTGAATGGTCAACTCTCCTCATGACATCCCGTAGTGGTAAACTACTTCAGACGATGATGGGGTGAGCCTGGAAGTATGGTCGCAGCCTTCTCCCTGCAAGCACCAAGGCGTATATAGCTTTTTGCAGCAGAGGGTACCTGACTTCGGCGCCATGTAGGGATTTGCTTACATAGTAGACTGGCCATTGCTTTGGGCCTTCTTCTTTTATGAGGACCGAGCTTACTGCTTTTTCCGTGACGGCGAGGTATAGTACGAGGGGCTCCCCTTCGCGAGGTTGTCGCAGAGTCGGCAGGGTGGCCAGGTAGATTTTGAGTTCTTCCCAGGCCTTTTGGCAATCTTTATCCCAGGGATGATCATCCCTTCCAAGGTTGCCCTCCTTTTTTGTTGCCTTAGTGAGGATTTTGAAGAAAGGTCGACACCGATCCCGGTACCTGGAAATAAACCTGCTAAGAGAGGTTATTCTTCCAGTGAGTCTTTGCACATCTTTCACTGTGGCAGGTGTTCGGAACTCGAGTAGAGCCTTAATTTTTTCTGGGTTGGCGTCGATGCCTCTTTCGGATACCATGTACCCAAGGAATTTTCCCAAGGTTACCTCGAAGATGCACTTTTCGGGATTGAGACGGATCCTGAAGGCTCTGAGCTTTGGAAGGTTTCCTCTAGATCTGCAACGTGGCTGCCAGGCGTCTTGCTCCTGACTATCATATCATCAACATACACTTCCATGTTTCTCCCCATTTGGTCCTTAAAGACTTTGTTCATCAATCTTTGGTAGGTGGCTCCTGCATTTTTTAGCCCGAAGGGCATCCTGACGTAGCAGTATGTTCCTCCCTCGGTGATGAAGGCAGTTTTTTCTTCATCTTCGGGGTCCATTCTTATTTGATGGTAGCCACTGAAGGCGTCTAGGAAGCTTAGGAGTCCATATTCAGCGGTTGAATCTACCAGTTGGTCTATTGGTGGGAGAGGGTATGAGTCTTTCGGGCAAGCGTCGTTCAGATTTCTGAAGTCGATGCACATCCGGAGCTTGCTACTGCCTTCTTTTGTGGCAATGACCACGTTGCTTAACCATTCAGGGTACTTGACCTCCCTGATGACTTTAGCATCTAACAGACGCTGGACTTCAGTTTTGACAAAGCTGCTCTTATGGGCTGAGATTCTTCGTTTCTTTTGCCGGACGGGCTTTACATCCGGGCTTACTTTGAGGCTATGCTGTATTATGCTAGGGTTTACCCCTGGCATGTCTTTCGGCGAGTAGGCAAACAGATCTTTATTCGTCAGTAGAAAGGATACAATATTTTTCTTGTCTCCTTCGGCCAAGCTCTTCCCTATCTGGGTAGATTGACCTGGGACAAGTTCTACTGCTTTCTTTTCCGCTTTCGCGAGATCTTCTTCTTTGCTCTTCTCTGGCATTTTTGCCTCTTTTGCTTGTGCGAAGTTATTTGTCGGTGCTTTTCGTGCTTTTACAAACACCTTCCTTACTTCGGCTTGATCTATGAAGATCTCTGCATCTCCATCCTTGGTGGCGAATGTGACAGTCAAGTATTTCACATCAGGGCGGATATGCAAGTTTCCCTGTGTTTGCCTTCTGAGGATGACGTTGTAGGCAGAAGGAACGTCCATGACGATGAACCTTGCCATTGTGGAGGCATATAAGTCAGCTGCTCCATCTGTTGAAGTTCCTTTCAACATCAGGGGGAGATCGATCATTCCGAGGACGGGCAGCTCGGAGGGTCCAACCCCGAAAGTGGGCGAGGTGACAGGTTTGAGCTTGCTGCCGTGGATGCCTAAGTTCGGCAGTAAATGAGAAAATAGGACGTCAGCGTTTGATCCATCATCAAGCAGCACTCTTTTGACGTCCCAGTTCCCTATCCTTGCCATGATCAGCAGCGGATCGTCATGGGGGAAGATGACGGTGGATCCATCCTTGCGGGCCAGTTTCTTTGCTGGATTCTGATATTCCATGACCGCGATTTCTCTGACCTTCCGCTTTCTTTCCGAGGATGGGAGCCCTGTGGTGATTGTTTGTATTACCCCTGCCGGAGGTGGGGGGCGCCTTTTCGGACTTCGATTTCTTCGTCTATCGGAGTCATACTCCTCATCTTCGGCCCTTTCTTCCTCGTCTTTTTTCCTTTTCGGAGAAGGCATCCGCAGATATTTCCGAAGTTGGCCTTGTTTGATTAGCGACTCAATGTACTTCCTCAACTGGAAGCAATCTTCGGTGTCGTGGCCGTGGTCGCGGTGAAACTGGCAGAACTTCTTGATGTTTTTCTTGTTATCGGCGGTCATGGCCCTCGGTCGCCGAATCTGCGTCCCTTGCCTTTCCAATGTCATGAGGATGTTAGTCCGCGTGGTGTTGAGGGGTGTGAAGGTTGGGGGTTTCCTTCCCCGCATCCTCCGGGGTCGACCTGCTTGTTCAGTCTGGTGCCGTGCTTGTCGGTCGGGCCCTTCGGCGTGGGGATAATCGGACTTCGGGACAGCCATTCTCAGCTCTTCGGCGGTCATGTGCTGTTCGGCCCTTCGGTAGAATTCTCCGAGGGTGTCCGGGGGGTCCTTTGAGAACTCGTAAAACAGCTGTGAGTCTCGCCGAAGGCCCCGTGTCATGGCGAGAATGCGTATTTCTGGCCGGAAGTCTGGGACGCTCAGAGCTTCCCTGTTGAACCTTTCGACATAGTCTCGGATGGTTTCTCCGTTTCTCTGCTCTATGTCGAACATCTGAACAGGCATCTTCGCCGTTGGCCGGCTTCCAATGAATTGCTGTGTGAATGCCGTAGACAACTCCTGGAATTCAGTAATGGTTCCTGGAGGCAATGAGTTATACCATGCAGTTGCTGGCCCTGTGAGGGTGACTTCGAAGCACTTGCACATAGTGGCGTCGTCGGCGCCGTGCATTATCATGCTGCGCCGGTACTTGGTCAGATGGGCCTGTGGGTCCGTTCGACCATCATAAATCTCCAGCCGAGGTACTCTGAAGTCACCTGGCATGGCTGCCTCAACGACGGCCTGAGTGAATGGGGAGTCATCTTCACAGAAGGTCCCCGTCAATCTGGCCCAGACAGGTTTTCTGGCCACTTGTTTTTCCACCCTATCTAGCCGTGCTAGTATCCTCTCCATAAGGATCGTGGCGTTGGGGCCTTCTTCTGGGAAGGGAGATTGCCGGGGCCTTTTCGGGGAGCGAGTTCGGCGGTGAGGGGACTGAGACCTTGCCTCAGGCGACGAACTCCTTCGCTGTGAGATTTTCGGTCGCTTGCATCCCGCTAGTCCCAAAGGCCGTTTTCCGAGGGGTACGTCTTCAGTAGAAGATTCTTCGCGCGGGTCTCCGCTTCCCGAACTGCGGTGGGCCGACTTGGGGCTTCTCTCCCGAGGGCGTGCTGGCGAGGGAGGTTTTTGGACCTGAGCCTGTTGCGGCCACCTTTGGTTCATCTGTTGCATCATTTCAGCTATAACAGAACGTTGAAAGTCCTGTAGAAAGCCCATAGTGATTACTAGGGGTCGGTCTTCCTCGGGCACGGAAGTCCTTGGGGGTGTTTGCTCAGTAGCCAGTTGGTTCTCAGGCGCGGACGGGGACCTCGGGAGTCCCTTGTCCTTAGAACGCCGAGTTTAAACGACGGCGATCTCAGAGCGGGTTCCCACAGACGGCGCCAAATGATGCCCGGTGGCTTCATCGTTAAGGGTCATGTTGAATGGTGGAGAGACTTCCTGCGAGGAAGAACGCCTGGAGGCCAGATCGACGATGGGAGTGCGCCTGAAAAGCTCAGAAAAGGGGGTCAGGAGGTCCCCGGGGTGTTGTTCCGGGGAGGAGCCTCCGACGCCCAAGTCAGTGATGCTGAAAGAAGGCAGAGGAAATAGCACTAGGAGGCTTAGTGGACTCGCCTGGTAGTGTTTTCTCAGAAAGAGAGAGAGAGTCGGATCCTTTGTCCCCCCTTTGCCAAGGCTTGTTTCCTGGTATTTATAGTAATGTCCAGCCCGTTCAGATCGTGACACGTGTTCGGTCGGATGTTCTCTGAATTTCTGGACGTAGGGGACAAGTAGCCGGTGGCAGTCTCCTTGAGCCCTGAACCAAGACAGGCAGTGACGTGACCTGAATGGCGTCAGCGTGTCAGACCGCCGCTTGGGCGGTCTGTAGCGTTAGTGGGCGACATGTCAGAGGCTCCTTAAATGTTCCTGCCGTACTCCCGAGGTCCCTGGGCGAGGTCGTACTCAGGTACGGACGATGCCTCTTCGGGAAACATGCTCGTAGTTCGGGGGTTCCCATATTCAGGAGTTCCGCCTTCGGGGAGATCGTGTTCGGCCCGCTACAGCTGGTGCCTCTTTTCCGAAGGCGATCTGCTTAATACCTCGGGGGGTTAGTAGTATCCTCAAGTTTCCTGGCGTGCCGAGCTCGAGTTCTTCGGCTTTGCTCCCGAGGTGTGTAATCCCACCTTTTCCCGGGCAGCGTCAGGTTTCCTGGCCGTTCTTTCGGTAGGGAGTTCGGCCAGATAGAGGCGGTAGCCCTTTGGCTATCACTCCTAACCCTCTTTTCTGAGCTTTTCAGGCACTCTCCCCTGGGAAATATGGGCTCCAGGCGTTCTCCCTCTCAGGGAGTCCTTCCAGAAGTCACAATGTCACTCAACGAAGATGCTGCTAGGCATCACCCACTAACTTGGTCCTAGTGAGCCATAGCTTACTGACGCAGTAACGTTGTTACCACCTCACAAAATGGGAGAATTACAAGTGTGTCATAATGGCTAAAAACCATTATATTGTGTAATTCTCACCATAGTGATTGTAGTGTGGGGGTCAAAAGGTATGATCAACACCTCCTTAAAAGTGGTCCAAGTTGGTAACTTGGTCCCCAAGAAAAGCCTTAAGGATTGCTTGTTTGTCAAGCAACCTATGGACTTTTTTGTAAGGTTTTGGAAATTTGGATACTCAATTGTAAAACTCTCAAGAAAGAGACTTGAAGAGTTATGGGAAGGATATAAATGGTAGGAAAGTGCTATTGGAGGACCAAATTACTCATGGAAGACAGGTTTGGACAAAGAAAACACAAAAAGGCATAAAGGACCTAAGTGTTCTAATGTAGGCCTTAAGATGTGTATGTGTATGACTTAAGTCAAATGGAAGTTTTGTGGGGTTATCCCACATAAGAAGGGCTGCTAAAGGAAGATAAGGATGATCAAATGTGGGCCAAGTGATTAAGACTAAGAAACCATAGTCTTGTAGCAAGGAAAATGACATAAGACAAGGTTAAGACTACTTAAGTGTGTTAGTGTACTTTTGACTATGTAAGTAGTCAAGAGCACCTTTGCTTCTCTAAATTTCGGCCTCCACCAGCAAAAAGAAAGCCAGCCCTCTCCTCCACACTTCCTCCATAGCCACCATACCTTTAAACTAAAAACTACTTGCAATTGAAGTCAAGGAAGCACAGTTGGAAGCTATTTGGTGCTATTGCTTGAGTGCACCTAGGATCAAGCTCCAATTTTAGCATACCCATCAGGGTAAGGGTTCTCTTGCTCTCATGGGTTTTTTTCTGTATCTTCAAACATCCATGGAGCTATGGCTAAGCTTGGAAGAGAGCCATGAGCTTGATGAACCAAGCTTATTGAGGGGAGTTCACTTATTAAAGGTTTTGTGACCTATTGTCAAGTGCACAAAGATGGCAGTGAAATGAGGGTTTCTAGAGCCCAAAGTTAGTGCTAACTACTGTTAAAATCCTCCTAAGTCCAAGCATTAGCTTGAGGAGGGCTGCCATAGTGATTTGGTTAAGTTTATTACATGTTTTATGGACTAACCTATGGTGTATGCTGCTGCCACATTTCATGTGTTTGTTGTTTGTGTTTGCCTGCTCCATTTGGTTGCTATATCTTGTATATATGCATTGTGGTTTTTGTGTTTTAGTGTCTTTGGATGCAGGCTTTAATGAGGATCACATTACCCTAAGAAACCAAGTGTTACCCTTACTATGTTTCTCAATGAAACTTACTCCCCTCAATTCTGTCATTTTCAGGTCCAGCTGAAAGATCACCTTCAAACTAATCTTTGTGGTTTGATTTCTAATCTGAAATTTCAGGTACATGAACTTCCATATGTCTAGTCATGATCTGGAAATTTTGGTGATTTTAGGAGCACATTTGGCATTTTTAATGATGGTACTTACTGTGTTGTGCAGCAGCTGTCTAGCATCCTGTTTTTGGAGTCCATTGTGTCTCAGGACCTCCTGTAACCTAGGGTGCGTATTTAGCTGAGTTAAGACCATATTTTAGTTCATGTATGCATTTACATGTAGTGTATGTAAAATGAGATAAGTATGTGAACATTTGAGTAATGTTTTGGCTATGTAAGTGATGTGGTGCAAAGCTGCCTAAGTGTGAATGATGGGCTGCTTACTTGTCAATTCTGTTTTGGCCACATAAAGTTGTTAAAAGAAAGATAATGTAATTCCTATGTGTAATGGACATATATGGGATAGCCTTGGATGGCTTTCCCCTTGTGAATGAAGTGTTTTCATGATTTGGAAAAATTGTATGGGCAAAATGGTCCAAAAGTTGCCAGAATTTTGACTCTGGACCTAAAGTTGAATATCTCCTTGTGTAGAATGAATATTAGTATGAAAGTTTTACCACGCCTAGATAAAATCTAGAGGGTTAACCTGGATTTGGAATTTATGGATTTAGAGCCATGTATCCAAAGATATGACGTTTCAAAGTTGGCTGAGTTACTGTTCATTTGGTCAGAATTTTGTAACTAACTTCAAAAATCCATAACTTGGTCCATAGGTGGGCTATTGATGTAAAACAAAATTCCTTGGTTTGATATAAGTCTCTACTTGATAATGGAGCAAAGAAAACATGGGGATATGTGGCTAGAATGATACAGTTTATTAGTGGAAGTTACAGGTGCAGTAGCTGGTCACTAGAACTTAGCAAGATTGCCTAATATGTGGAAGCCAAAACTAAGACTTGTGCTAGTGTTTTCCTTCTTAGCTGCCATAGTGTGCATAAATGTAAATATGTGTGTTATGGTTAGAACAATATGTATGTATTTACATAGTGCTCAAGAGGGTCACTTGAGTATGTACACTAGGGGTGTTGTTCTGATGACCTACAGGACACACCAAACCTGGGAGTTTAAATGCACAGTTTTGGCACCATAACCGGACTACCCCAAAGTGGGTAACAAGCATAGCCTTCCCATGGTTGTTGTACAAGTGAAAATGGTGGATGCTCCTTGCTTGTGCAGTAAGAAATCCACTAGGCGTACTACGCCTCCACAAAGTGTCCAAACTCCACGGACTTTCCTAGGTCACTTGCATACTAAGCCTGCAGCTATTAATCCTACCAAGGATGTACCAGGCTTTCACTTGTACATCAAGGCACAGCTTGGCTTGCCCCCAAATGCACTAAGCTTTCATCCATGCTGCTCCCTTATACACCATTACTTGGTTCACACTAGTGGGGTGGAATGACAATGGTTGGACTAAAGTAGACTAGACCTTAAAGGCCCACTAGGTGCACTAAGGTTTCACATTGCAACCTCGTGGCTATCTGCATGGTTAGGTTGTCCATGGTACTGAACCTTCCACCCAAGCTACCGATTCCTAGTTGCGGTTCTTTGTTAACTAGTTTCCTTGCTTATGGTTGAAGTAACCATAAAACTCCATAAAACCCAAGAAAACTTATAGGTCTTGGTAAAGTTTACAAAGCCTCGGAATACCCCCAGCATACTTAGACCCCTAGGTACTCTAAGAACCCCCTTAAACCTCCTCCTGATCTTTCTAGCAAAATTGGAAAATTTTAGTTGTTAAACTTGCGATGACATGTTGACAACTGTGGTGACATGTCACCATAATTGTCGACATGCTGCCTGCTTTTGATGTATTGGCAACGCATTGTGGGAACTAGTATTGATTGGTGACATGTCACCAAACTTGCGAAATGCCTAAAAATTTCCAGTTTTGCTACTATGA
>SMDT01001817.1:0-67847 GCA_005392925.1 Aquilaria sinensis
TATGTAACAAGAGTGACATATTTGAGCCCTTTGATTGAGTAAGACTAAGAAAATGCATGGCCATGATCGAATGAATTGATATGGGATATCAATATCATTAGTTATAGTCAGTTTACTCGGTAATCAAGAAACTTTAGATTGGGCTGTACAACTTGGTAATCAAGAAGCTTAGATTGGGCTGTACAAGAGTGACACATTCCTTGTCTTGTGCTTCTTTTGATATCTTGGACAAAGGAACAATGACATATACAAATAATGATCATAAAGGTTTAGTCGAATCATTGACTATCTTGTCACTTAGGTAGCAATGATGTGTTGCTAGACATTGCCCATTGTTTATGATCATAAATGTGATTTACAGTCGTTGCCAATGTGATAGAAGCCTATTGGGTTACACACATAAAGCCAATTGGATTATTTGAGTCATGGGCCAAAGTGTTTGGGTTTTGGTTTCATGATAATTTTGGATTAATAATTAGCCCAAAGGTTGCACTATTATGAAGCCCAAAATTAGGCCTAATTCAATTAAGGTTATGAAACCTACTAGTCTTGGGACTTAAGCCTTACCATATATACAACATATAGTGAACACTTTCCCAGCCTTAGCCTTAGCCCCCCGAAGGATGAAATCAGAAGGGTTCTGAAAAGTTCCAGCTACCCTCTCCTTGCCTTTCCTTGTAGGATGTAAGCTAGCACTATGGGTGCAAGAAGAACACACCTGCCAAATGTGGTGGATGAATGGTGATCCAAGTGGTTCGTGTTGATACCGTTGAGAGCTTGAACAAGTCAACTGCTCAAGTTTGTGATTCGACTCAAAAGTTGGGTGAAAGATCCCAGCCGACTAGATATAAAAATTTCAAACACTGAATTTACTTGATTTCACTTGGATCCTGGAAGGCTTTGGTTAGTTTGCGCTGCATTTGTTTGGCTCCCAAATCCCTACAAATTCCAACTAAAGGTGTTATTTGAATGCTTTATTTCAAGCTCACCTGAAATGTCGACAGAAAGGGGAGTAAGTTATAATGAAGAACTTAATAAGGGTTTTCAATGTAAAGTCTTCCATATTAACGTGTCACTTGAAATCCAAAGAAACAAAAAGAGAAAAAAAAAATAGAATAACACATATACACAACAATGGCAACCAAATGCACAAACACATCACACAACAAATACATGTATGTTGCAGCAACAATAACATTAGGGTTCGTCATAACCATTTATTAAAATAATAAGATATCAGTACAGCAACCTTCCCCAAGCTTTTGCCTAGTCTTAAGAGGCATTTAGGTATTTTTTTAGTACTAACTTGGGCTCTAGAAACCCTTATTTCTTGCTTCCATCTTTGCATAGTAAACACTAAGGCTAAAACCTTGCCTTGCTTCATTCCCCTTAACCCATACTTGGTTCCTTGAGCTTTTTGTTCTCTTCCAAGCATAGTATTAGCTTCATGGATATTTGATTCATTAGATATAAATAGAGAACAACTTCTAAAACACAAAAAAAAAAAAACCCTTATCTTGGAGTGTTGAATCTAAAAACCCTAGGTAGACGCAAAAATTAGGGGGTTTTGTGCTCTTTGTTGAATTCCTTTCTTTCGCTTGCTTCCTCTTGTTTGCTTGAAGTATGGCAGCTATGGAGGAAGGTGAAAGAGCTCAAGGAAGAACCCTTGGCTGGTGGAGGCTGAATATGATGGAAAAAAGGAGAGAAATGAAGATATTTCTTATGTTTTCTTTCTTTTATCTTTCTTTTTCACTTAGGTCAAATTAAGTATATGATGTGTATGATTTTTCCATGCAATTTTCAGCTCTTTTTGGAGCATGCAGCTGGCCATATAACGGGATGGAAGAATGTAGAAATTCTTGCATTTTTCTTTTTATCCTTGAGATCAAATATGGACACTTAGGTACCAAGGTGTCCATGTTCCATTAAATAATGATTTTTGCCCCCTTTGTTCAATTTGGTCCTAAAAAATTCTTTAATTCCATTGATGTCCTTCCATATTGAATACCATCAATGTCACTTCATAAGGCTTCTTAAACAATTTGTGCAATTAAGTACCCAACCTTTGTAGGTTTACACTTTAGTCCATAAGCTACTTAAAAAATTAGCATTACATTAAGGTATTTTTAAGGACAAAATTCTCATCATATGTGTCACTTAAGGGAGTCTATTTTGAATACTTTACACTTCACAAATCATACACTATGGTGAAAATTAAAGTATATAAATTTAGGTTCTTATACTATATTTTTCCCATTTTGTGGAGGTGGTAACACATGAAGGAGTCAAGCACATTGTTGGAGAAAGAATCTCACCACCGAGCAAGTTGCTACCCCTTTGAGGTGTATATGCCCAGCATGTAATCCAAGCACCCCTTGGTGTTACCCGAGCATCTTGGACAAAACAAATTGGGACCCCGAGACACTGGCCTTGCTTTGTCCTAAAGCAGCTTTGCTTAAACGCTTACACATGTTGGTGAAGTACAATAATTAGTTCTGAATTATGTTCATCGAATTTTTTTGTTACTTTAGTAGCTAGTTACGAACACTATTAGTTATTTGGACTTAAACTATGGTTAGATATGTTTGTTGGCTAGGGATCCCTAGTTCCGCCTATAAATATGCTTCTTTTACCATTGTAAGACAGACGATTGATGAATGATATTTAGTAAGACATTGTCAACTTTGAGTTCTTTGAGAACTAATTTTCTGAGCCAAGCCTATGATGAATTCCCAACTGTAACTCAACCATCTTATCGCTTCCTTCTCATCTTTTTGAGCGTGGCGCTACTTTCTTGGTATCCTCTGTTACTTGCCGCTGCTTAGCTTAGGCTGGAGGATCCTATCCTTGTTTTTCATCAAACGTTATTCTTGGTACAGATTATGGGTTGGTCCAGGGTGGGGTTGGGACTTTCCTTTCTGTCCATTATAACTTTTATTACAAGCCACAGGTTCGGCTTTAGTGGAGTTGGAACATTTTCCGACCGTGGACAGATTTATTGGAGTTTTTTTCATCTTGACTGTGGGCTCCACCTGGAGGTGTTCACATCAAATAGGCCCTTAGTCTCCAATTCGTAATCTTTTCCCCTTTTCCAAGAAGTATTGTACTCGAGTTGATTTTGTTTTTTATTGAACAAAAACACAATATCCCTAAAAAAAATGATTTGGCTATAATGAACTCCACATAGAGGTCCTTGGCTGACATTGGCTTCGAATCCCACCTCCACCATTTTTCTCTTAAATGCTACAAATGATTGTTCATGAGCATTTTGGTAGCAAAAAGCAGACATCTCACTTCCCTCTTTTCTTTAGATATCTATATTTTTTCAAACCCATACACTCGTATAAATATTTTTGAATTGCAAAGAAAAACAAAACTCCACACAGATATTCCACAAGAATGATTCCATGTGAATATAAATGGGTTTCATAGTTTAGGCTCGTACAGGCAAACAATTTTTACTTCTTTTTCCCGTACAACAATAGAACATAGCTGCTCATTGATGCCAATCTTATTCAAACATCTCTAATTAAGAAATATTGCTTTCAAGAGAGAGGAACATGGGCACTTACGTTTAGGATGCGCTCCTCCACCAAAGCAGAGAACGGAAACATCTTCGTTTTCTTTAGCACGTGTAAGTACTGTTGAAGACCTGCTCAGGCTGCTTAATGAGGCCGATGGTTTCGATGGAACCGAGAGCCGTCTCAACCACAAGGGGGACAACGATGAAACAAGGGAAGGCTGCAAGGGCGCACCTTCTTTCGCCGCAATATTGCAGCTGCATAACATCGTGTTGAAGCGATTAGTTCTCGAGGTCATTCTCTTTTTGAGGGGTCGCGTTGGAGCTGAGGCTGAGGGAGAGCCAGAGTCGAAATAGGAATAGGATGGTGGTGGGGTTAAAGGAGAAGAAAGGTCTCCGTAAATCGAATGGTTGATCTTAGGGGTGCCGGGCTCGAGTTCCCATTCGAAGGGAATGTTAACGGCGATGGAAGCTTCTCCGTGGTAGTCTTCGACGGAGAAATTTGACATGGAAATTCTGGTGCTTACTTTCCTAGAGCCAGGGAGCCTGCCTTCTTGCTTCATCCGCTTTGCCTGGAACGCTTATTCCAGTCGTGAGTTGGGATGTACAAGGATGGATAAGTCGGTGGACCTATTTTAGGGAGAGAGCTTGTTTGCTGATCGATGAAGCTAGCTAGCTTAATCTAACTGGGGAATTTAATGTGGAAGCCTTAATAAGAATACTGATGGACAATTGAACATGGCGAAGGAACCTAACACACGAAATGAAAACATTTAACAAGGTTAGTTGGTTGTTTCAAGTGACTGGCTACAGCTAAACAAGTCCCTAAATGCATGGCCGCCGTACTATTAATATAAGTCCGCATGACCCTGTTTGTTTCGGTAGCTTAATGCTTTCCTCTTCCACATGGATAAGAAAATGGCAATAAAATAAAATAAAAGCTTAACTATTTCTACAATCAATAACCACCACCCACCCCCTCCGTATAGAACAGTACATGTCCATTTTCTACGTACCAGCTAAAAATAACAAAAAAATCTATGTGGAAACGTTGGTCCTGTGCCTAGATGGCCACCAGAATGAACCATTTGCCGGGAAGAGAGGTCAAAGATTGTCAAACATCTGGCCAACTCCTTGTGTATGTATATATAAATTAATGAGTAGATACTACTACATAAAATTATACTCTAAATTAATCAATAACAAGCAAATCTACGTCCACAACAAAAAAAAATACCTTGGCCTTTGTGGTTAGATGGTCCAGTAAGGGCATGAGTTAATTAAAACATTCAGGACATGAGTTCATCAACTCAGTAAGGGTTGACATAGCTATAAGCCTAATGAAGTTAGTTCTAAAGCCATAATATCTTGCAAACAAAGGAAGACAAAGAAGATACAAGGCAATATATACAGAGACAAAATAATGAAAACTTAAATGGGTCAGCAAATGTATCTAAGCGTAGAAGCATGCAAACAGACAAACCACGAATCCTAACTACAGCCTTAAGGGCCTGGCTGACACGACCCCTCATGAACCTGCCCAGGAAGCCTATAGGAACTTGTCCCACATTAGTCGCAATTGGCTAATTGATTACGTGCGCACTAGTTAAAACTTTTATGCTTCTAGTTATTTAATCCTACCATGCAGTCATGCATGAGTTTATGCTTTGACTTAATCAACAAAATAAAGAAATGGTACTTGAAACATTGCCATGGCATATTTTAATAAGAACAAATATCAAAACTGTCAAAGCATTCAAAGCAATTAGGTGGAATTAATTACACATAATCAATTGTGTGCAATCATCCAAACAAGACTAGACTATGCTCGCACCCAAGACCGACTCTAGAGTAAATTACTCAACATGACCATTGGAGGCAAACTAGTGTATGAGAACTATATGCTGAACAACTATACTGAGATCCAGAACCAAGTTCCACCTTAGAGCAGACTCCCAGTGGCAAGCTTTGTAAGCCCTCCCTTGTGCTTCACTAGCCTCTGTAGGCCAAAAAGACAACTATAGTTAGTACCATAACTTTGTTGGGTTTCGGGAGCCAAACAGCGCAGCGGAATTTAACCGAAACCCTCCAGGATCCAAGTGAAAACGGGGTAAACCAGGTGTTCGAAAATTTTCATACCTAATTTTCGATTGAGATCTCTCACTCAACTGTAGAGTCGAATCACAAAACCTGAACAGTTGACGTGTTCAGGCTCTCTATGGTATCCACACGAGCCTCTCGGGATCACCACGCTTCCACCACGTCCCGGTAGATGCGTTTCTCTTGCGCTCGCAGTGCTAGCTTGTGTCCTCCAAGGAATTGCAAGAGAAGAGTGCGGCTGTCCTTTTTGGAGGCTAGGGCAAGGAGACCTACGAATTTCTCACTTAAAAGTTGTATTTATAGTGAGACTCAACTTCCAGGCCTAATAGGTTTCAAAGCCCTAATCCAATTAGGATTTAATTTCGGGCTTAATAATGGCTCAACTCTTGGGCCCATTATTAATACGAAATTAAAGTGAAACCATAACCCAAATAATTAGCCCATGCACTCTAATGATCCAAATTGCTCTATGTGTGCGACCCAATAGGCTCTTATCACGTTGGCAATGATCATAAATCACATTTATGATCATAAGCAATGAGCGGTGTCTAGCAACACATCATTGCTACCCAAGTGACAAGATTGTCGATGATTCGACTATACCTTTATGATCATCACCGATATATGCCATTGTCCCTTTGTCCAAGATATCAAGACTAAGCACGAGACATGGAATGTGTCACTCTCGTATAGCCCAATCTTTGGTTTTTTGATTACCGAGTAGACTAACTTAAACTGATGACATTGATATCGCATATCAACTCATCCGAGCATGGCCATGCATTTTCTAAGTCTCACTCTATCAAGGGGCCCGAAGATATCGCTCCCGTTACATAGGAGGGACAAATCCCATCTTGATCATACAATCCCTCCGCATGATATGTGACATACCCAATGACCTCCTTCAAGTTCACTCAGTTACGAGCAACAAAGGAAAGTATTAAAGTATGTGACTCACATGTAGGGAACCTTGATGATCTTAGGTCGAAGGACTACATATACCCTGATCACTATGGGAATCACTTATGACACTCATATAACGATCCATGTAGTGTTCTCATGGTGGATCGGTCCAGTACACAAGTTCTCCTACTTGTACCCATATGTAGACTACATATCTCATATTAGTCTCCACATATGCTAGTCGTTATGTATTATTGCAACCCGCTCCACAATAATACTAGACCAGGGACTTTTAAGAATATCATTATTCTAGGGTTACAATTTTGTTTGTTAAGTTACGTAGGAACAAAACAACAAACATAATTGCTGGATTAATGCCTTAATAAAATATCATGACTCAATTGTGCAAAAATACAATCATCTCATGATTGGCTTTTGGGCACAACACTAACAAACTTAACCAACAAGTAACCCATAAACAAGAATCATAAAAATTCAAATAAACCAAATACCTGCTCACAAGCCTAGCTCAACAACCGTCAATGGTTGCTGGCTCAATGATGCCCAAAACTGCACAACGAAATGTAAAGGAATGGGAGCGATGATTCTCAGTAAGGGGTCTTTAACCTGCAAGAGCAATCCTAAGGACTCCTCATATGAGAACATATGTAACCTGCTATGAGCTCATACAGCCTAAGGGTCTAATATATGCGCATATACCTAGGTCCTTTGGGACCTCTCCTTATCTTAGTCCTCCTCACGGGGAGTCACTTTGTGCCTAGCGAGTCTTGGCCACTAACTTGCTTCTAGTAAACCTTAGCTTACTGACTGACGCAATGATGTATCCTTCCCTTTGTTGTTGTTTAGGTGAACATGGTGCATACTCCTTACTTGTGCTGTAAGAAATCCAGTAGGTGTACTAGGCTTCCGCATAGTGCCTCAAGTCCTAAGGCTTGACTAAGTCACTTATGTACTCTGCCACCACCCATTTAACCCACCAAGGATGTACTAGGCTTCCACTTGTACCTCAAAGCATGGCTTGGCTAGGCAACAACTGCATTAAGCCTTCGTCCATGGTGCTCCCTTATCCACCATTACTTGGTTCACACTAGTGGAGTGGTAATGATCATGGTTGGACTCATTCACTAGGTTCTTTAGAACCCCAGCAAGGTGTGCTAAGGTTTTCACATCAAAGCCTCAAATACAAAGTCTCAAGTAGGGATTCGATGTTACTAAACCTTGCTCCCAACTAATGGTGCTCTATTGTGGCCAAACATGCCTTCAAAACTTACCTTCACTTTGAGTTGAAATAACTTTAAAACTAGGCCATTTTAACTATAGTGAATGCATGGAAGTGATAGTACTCCCCCTTAGCTTCATGTGGAATCTTGAATCACCTCAATTGGCATCCGAGCAAAAAGTTATGAAGAAAACAAAACTGAGTGTCAATGCTATCACGGCGATGTGTCGCCAACTGTGACGATGCATCGCCACAGTTGTTGACATTCTGTCAATTTCTGAGGTATTGGCAACACGTTGTGGGAACTTGTATTAATTGCTGATGCATTGCCAACCTGTGAAATGCCCAAAAAAATTTTAGTTTTGTCGCTATGAATTTTGAACACTTTCCAAACATATCAAACATCCATGGATAGCCTTCAAACTTTACATACCTGTATTACATGTTGCAGAGACAATAATGTACCATTCAAACCAATCCTATGGTGTCCATAAACACCACAGAAATCCTATGAAACTCACTAGTCCAACATGTTCATCACCATCCACCAATTAATGCCATTCATCAAACTACTTGAATTTAACAAGCAAATGAGCTAGGAATGGCATCAATTATGCTTGAATCATAAATCCCTTACCTCAATTACAAAAGAACTAGCAAGAATCAAGCACCAAAAGCTTCAAGCTTCAAGCGCAAGGCTCCATTAACGTTTCCTATGGTTCCAAGCAAATTCAACTTATAAGGCACCAATTCAAGCTTATTCTAACTAGAACCAAGCTCATGGAAGCTCAAGAAACCAAGAACAATCAAAGAACAACAAGTCCCAGCCGAATTTAGAGCTTACCTAGCTCAAAAACATGATTTTGAGCTCAAACCAAGCAACCCATGCAAAAACAAGCTCTTTTCCACTTGGGTTCTTCATGAAACTTTGATTTCCACCAAGAATTGATGTTTTGGGTGAGATTTGGCTATGGAATTTGAGAGAAGGAGGAGAGCTATGGGTTTGGGAGGTCGGGGATGATGAATAGTGACTGCCAAAATCTTCAAAATGGTTTAAATAGCCAACTTCTCACTTAAACCCTTCAACTTCTTTAGTTTTGCCAAAAAGACCCTATGCTCAAATAGTGCCATAAGATTTGGCAATTTAGCCCAACTCTTTGGTTTCTTGTCACTTAGGTCCAAAAGATCAATTTATGAGCTTAAATACCAAACTTATCACCTCGGGGTACAAAATGACCATTTTGCCCCTAGTGACACTTAGGTGCCAAATTAAACTAGGAACCATCTATCCTTTAGATAACTTACTTGATCTTGCTAATTCACCTTTAATCAAGGCATTTAAACTATGGATTTATGAACTTACCTTACCCACCGAGCATTCCACTAGGAGGGCTATAACATTCTCCCTACCTTGGAGAATTTGGTCCTCTAAATTCAATCTCCCTACCTTAAGTCATTATACTAGGATACAATGCCAACATATCCCGATCAAACCTACCAAGGGATGTCAGTCACACAACAACCCACTTGGTGACAAACTACTCAACCCATTAAACTAATGCCTTCAGGGCACTTGAGTCGGGCCCTATCTCGTATAGGTACTATGGCTAATGTCATTCCTTTGTGCTCACTCCCAATCATAGTTTGATTGTTGTTCACTATTCTCTCCACCTTAGTCAGACTTTACTCAGTCTGAAACACATTAATACAATGTGGCTCTTGAAGACTATGGCATGGCCTCTCCAAACCTTGAGCACACAATGCTACTAAAGTACAGCTGACTACTCCAAGCTGTCCTAACAAATCTAGTGAATCACGAATCCTCCATCACAACCTCTATGCCAAGTCCTCTAGTGTAACATAGCGTAACATGCTTTTAAAAGCTTGTCCACCACCCTTACACTGTTAGGGTTTTACTGAAAGTTTAACACCAACAGACTTCCTTTACTTACTCCTCTGTGCCGAAACCCACTAGTGTAAGCTAACTTAACAAGTTAAACTTGTCCATTAACACTCACACTAGGAAAATTTCCACCCTAGGTTCAACACCCAATGCTAAATACCAAATCCCTTAGTGTAAGTTAGCTTAACAAGTATGTAACTTGTCCACTAACTTTTTCACAGTTAATTCTTTACTCTAAGATTGGTACTTGACAATTCCTAACCTTCACTAGGCTAAGTGTGACACTAGTGTTCTATAGCCTTGGCATATATTCCACTAGCAACCTTAAGACATTATCCACTCCAAGCTCCACTATACTCAAAGGCTCTTTCGAATGAGTGAACTACCGAGAATTGCAAGTCCCAACCTACCTTAGAGTATGAGTCTTTAAATGCTCCCTTTGGATGGCCCCTATATATCATGTATACCGGTGCACTAGGTAGGGTAAGCATACACCACCTGAGCATCATTATCCTACTGCTTCCGCTACTTAAAGCCTCTTACACCCGCATGGCCAGAAGAAAAAATCTATCTGGCATGATTGTCGAGACCTTCAAGCAGCTAGCAACCTTTGGGCCTTATCCGTGCGCCCCTAACTCAGGCCATCTAGCACTCACCAATTTAACTATCGACAGGCAACCTAAGTCAAAGGTCTTGATGTTTCAGCTACTCCACTTGAAGTATTCTAGGTGTCTGAACCCTACACACTGAATCTCTTCATTTTCCTGTACTTTAAGCACAATTCCTTGCACATGCCAACTTAGTTCCTCGAGTGTGTCCTTGGGTTGGTAGTCGGTTAGACACCTTGGCCCATTCACTAGCCTTCAACATGCCTCCCATTCTTACTCAACTCCTTGATCACTTAACTATGGTTAAAAAGAACCATCTCCAACCTTAATATTCAACTGCCATACTATGGCTACACTATGTCATCCATGAGTCGAAACAATAAATTTGCTTAGTACACCTTCTAGCCCTTAACCAGTCTCGCAAATCACGAGCCCTTCCTTTTAAAGGCACTAGGGTCACATGAAATGCTCTAACTCTAGTCTTTAACTAGCTTAACCAATAACCTTATTGATTAGGCTTGAAACTGCTAACTTCTCTATACTTTGGTAGTAAAAAACTATTACCAAAGCCAGAAAATAGATGCTTGACCATAACTGTACCTATACTATACTTGGCACTTTGATTACTGAGTATAACACTCAACTAGGTGGGTGATTACTTCACCTTGTGGCTACTTGTGAGTCACCTCATGACTAGACATAGTGAACCCTTTCTCTTTCACAGGTGCTTCTTGGACACTACCCCATAGGGTTAAGGAAAAGTATCTTCTTTCTAGTATCACTTATGACACGACCCCTCGTGGCCCTGCCCAGGAAGCCTATGGGAACTTGTCCTATGCTAGTCATAATTGGCTAATTGACTACACATAATCAATTGTGTGCAAGCATCCAAACAGTAGTAGACTATGCTCGCACCCAAGAGAGACTCTAGAGTAAATTATTCAACATGACCATTGGAGGCAAACTAGTGTATTAAAACTAAACATTGAATAACTGTACTGAGATCTAGAACCAAGCTTCCACCTTAGAGCAAACTCCCTTGTGCAAGCTTCGTCAGCCCTCCCTTGTGCTTTACTAGCCTCTTTAGGCCAAAAAGATGATTTTAGTTAGTACCATAACTTAACCAACAACCAACCCATAAACTAGAATCATAAAGATTCAAATAAACCTAATACCTACTCATAGGCCTAGCTCAACAACCCTCAATGGTTGCTGGCTCAATGATGCCCAAAACTACACCACAAAAAGTAAGGGAGTGAGAATCAAAGATTCTTAGTAAAAGGTCTTCAACCTGCAAGAAAAATCCTGAGGACTCAACATATGAGAACATATGTAACTTGCTGTGAGCTCATACAGCCTGAGGGTCTGATATATGCACATATAACTAGGTCCTTTGAGACTTCTCCTCATCCTAGTCCTCCTTACAGGGCGTCATTCCGTGCCTAGCAAGTTCTGGCCACTAACTCGCTCCTAGTAAGCCTTAGCTTATTACTTGATGCAATAATGTAGTCTTCCATTTGTTGTTGTGCAGGTGAACATGGTGGATGCTTCTTGCTTGCACTGTGAGAAATCCAATAGGTGTACTAAGCCTCCACATAGTGCCTCAAGTGCTTAGACTTGGCTAGGTCACTTATGTGCTCTGCCTCCACCCATTTAACCTACCAAGGATGTACTAGGCTTTCACTTGTACCTCAAGGCACGGCTTGGCTAGGCAACAAGTGCACTGAGCCTTCATGTAGGGTGCTCCCCTATCCACCATTACTTCGTTCACAATAGTAGAGTGGCAATGATCATGGTTTGACTCATTTATTAGGTTCTTTGGAACCCCAACTAGGTGCACTAAGGTTTAAACATCAAAACCTCAAATCCTTAGTCTCAACTAGGCTTCAAATGGTACTAAACCTTGCACCCAACTAACGGTGCTCACTGTGACCATATTTTCCTTTAAAACTTTCCTTTACTTTGAGTTAAAATAAATTTAAAACTAGATCATTTTAAATTCTTTTAAGACATGGAGGTGATAGTACTCCCTCTTAGCTTTACGTGGAATCTTGAATCACCTCAATCGGACATCCGAGTGAAATGTTATGAGAAAAACAAAACCGGGTGTCAATGCTGTGGTGGCGACGCGTCGCCACAATTGTTGATGTTCTTTCAATTTCTGAGGTATTGGCAACGCATCATGGGAAATCGTTTTGGTTGGTGATGTATCATCAAACGTACGAAATGCCCAGAAAACTTCCCATTTTGCTGCTATGAACTTTGAACACTTTTCAAACATATCAAACATGCATGTATAGCCTTCAAATTGCACATACGTGCAGTACACATTGCAGAGACCACAATGCACTATTCAAACCAATCATATGGTTTCCATAAACACCACACAAATCCTGAAAAACTCCCTAGCCCAACATGTTCATTACCATCCACCAACTAATGCCATTCACGAAACTACTTGAATTTAACAAGCAATTGAGCTAGGAATGGCATCAAATATGCTTGAATCATAAATCCTTTACCTCAATTACATAAGGACTAACAAGAATCAAGCACCAAAAGCTTCAAGCTTCAAGCACAAGGCTCCACTAACATTTCCTATGGTTCCAAGCAAATTCAACTTATAAGGTACCAATTCAAGCTCATTCTAACTAGAACCAAGCTCATGGAAGCTCAAGAAACCAAGAACAACTCAAGCAAATCATTTTGGAAAAATGTACCTAAGTTCCATAAGCCTAAAAAATGTAATCCAAGAGCTTCCACACCAAAGCTATGCAAGAACAAGCCCTTTCATGCAAATATACCTCATGGAGCATCAAAAACCACCAAGAATTAATGAAGAAATTAAAATTTTACCATCGAATTGAAGAGGAGAAGGAGAGCTACGAATTTCAAAGGTTAGGGATGATGAATAGTGACTCCCAAAACCTTCAAAATGGTTTAAATAGCCAACTTATCACTTAAGCCCTTCAACTCCTTTAGTTTTGCTAAAGAGACCCTATGCACAAATAGTGCCATAAGACTTGGCAATTTAGCCCAACTCTTTGGTTTCTTGTCACTCAGGTCCAAAAGATCAACTTATGAGCTTAAATACAAAACTCATCACCTCGAGGTACAAAATGACCATTTTATCCCTAGTGACACTTAGGTGCCAAATTAAACTAAGAACCATCTATCCTTTAGATAACTTACTTGACCTTGCTAATTCACCTTTAATCAAGGTATTTAAGCTAAGGATTTATGAACTTACCTTGCCCATCGAGCGTTCCGCTATGAGGCCTATAACAACTTAGACATCCTATACTGATACTTAAATGTTCCACTACCTTACTGTCACTAACATAAGGCATTAAGTAATCACTACAGTATCCTTGGTTCCACTTAAGACTTAGTCCCTTACCTACTCAACTAGTTTCACTAGTTGAGTCTCTCTTCTTCCATGAATCAACTTAGTGGCCCTTGACTCCACTTAACCATGGGGTGATGAACTCAAGTCATCTGCTATCCCCATGTCCATGGCAGTCCTTCCTATTACTTAGGTCCTCTTATTACCTTCTGGTAGTTAAGCCGAACCCTAGCAATGGTTCTACTCTTACTAGCTCAACCCTAGGGTATATAGCTAACGAATAAACAAGCCCATCCATTTGTTTACCCCTAGACAAACTCCTTGCTCTATTCTTTTTTGCATCGTCACCTTTCACATTTACTGGTTAAAAACAAAATAAAAACTTACCTACTTACCTTTACGGCATTAGACTGAATAGCTCATTTAGTTGATAACTCTAATGAACTCATCCATTCAACTAGCCAGTCATTCCCTAACAACTAGGCCACTAAACAAGCTCATGCAACAAAATAACCTATGGAACTTTGAAACATTTCCAATCTAAGGCATTTAGGCCTCCACTTATATGGTTTCCCACACTAGCAAGTGGGTCCTAGGGTATCAGGTATTAACCCAATACTTGGTGAATCATTAGGTTCTTAACGGACTTGAGTTAGCCCTTACCCTACTTGAAACTACTACCCAACAAGCAAAACAAAACTATGCTAGTAAATTGATACCATAACTCCAACAATGTAAGTAGACTTCTAGTGAAAGGTTAAAAATGTACCTCACACTAGCTATGCACTGCCCGTGAGTTCACTATGGCTACCTTTCACAACTGGCTAGTGGTTGCCAACTTTGACCTCTTGACTGGCCAAGCAAAACTTAAACTACTGCTTTGGTGCACTAGGTTGACTCCTTGTGCCACCAATTGTTGAGAATAACATCCTAGGCTGGTCTTAACTTAACCAACCGCAAATACAAAACTAGTCCAATGACCACTCGGACCACTGGCAACACTTCTTAGGTATAAGCTAAGAGTTATGCAGTTTTTAGACCTTTACGCCTTGCCCTTCACCTCAGAATCCACTCTTATTCCTTGGTCACAAGTTGAATTTTGCACTCATGTTACCCTTGCTCATACTAGGTTGGATGAGCCAACCTCCACCTCATAGTCCCATATCTTCAACTCATCTAACTCTTTTCTGAGAGGTACTACATCCTGCACCAATTACTAGTGCTCACCTCAAAAATTATCAAGTGCCCTCATATACTAGCTCAAGGCCATGGGGGAACCTATCCCCAAGCTCATACACTCGATGAAAAAGTATGAAAGTTTGACCCTTTATTACTTTGTAGCCCACATGACCAAGTGCTTATTGATGGGTTTCGGGAGCCAAACAGTGCAGCGGAATTTAACCGAAATCCTCCAGGATCCAAGTGAAATGGGGTAAATCGGGTGTTCAAAAATTTTCATACCTAATTTTCGGTTGAGATCTCTCACTCAACTGTAGAGTCGAATTACAAAACCTGAACAGTTGACGTGTTCAGGCTCTCTATGGTATCCACACAAGCCTTTCAGGATGACCACGCTTCCACCGCGTCCCGGCAGATGCGTTTCTCTTGCGCTCACAGTGCTAGCTTGCGTCCTCCAAGGAATTGCAAGAGAAGAATGTGGCTGTCCTTTTGGGAGGCTAGGGCAAGAAGACCTGCAAATTTCTCACTTAAAAGTTGTATTTATAATGAGACTCAACTTCTAGGCCTAATGGGTTTCACAGCCCTAATCCAATTAGGATTTAATTTCGGGCTTAATAATGGCTCAACTCTTGGGCCCATTATTAATACGAAATTAAAGTGAAACCATAACCCAAATAATTAGCCCATGCACTCTAATGATCCAAATTGCGCTATGTGTGCGACCCAATAAGCTCTTGCCACGTTGGCAATGATCATAAATCACATTTATGATCATAAGCAATGAGCGGTGTCTAGCAACACATCATTGCTACCCAAGTGACAAGATTGTCGATGATTCGACTATACCTTTATGATCATCACCGATATATGCCATTGTCCCTTTGTCCAAGATATCAAGACTAAGCACGAGACATGGAATGTGTCACTCTCGTATTGCCCAATCTTTGGTTTCTTGATTACCGAGTAGACTAACTTAAGCTGATGACATTGATATCGTATATCAACTCATCCGAGCATGGCCATGCATTTTCTAAGTCTCACTCTATCAAGGGGGCCCGAAAATATCACTCCTGTTACATATGAGGGACAAATCCCATCTTGATTATACAAATCCCTCCGCATGATATGTGACATACCCAATGACCTCCTTCAAGTTCACTCAGTTACGAGCAATAAAGGAAAGTATCAAAGTTTGTGACTCACATGTAGGGAACCTTGATGATCTTAGGTTGAAGGACTACATATACCATGATCACTATGAGAATCACTTATGACACTCATGTAACGATCCATGTAGTGTTTGTTAGTGTTGTGCCCAAAAGCCAATCATGAGATGATTGTATTCTTGCACATTGAGTCATGATATTTTATTAAGGCATTAATCCAGCAATTATGTTTGTTGTTTTGTTCCTGCGTAACTTAACAAACATAATTGTAACCCTAGAATAATGATATTCTTAAAAGTCCCTGGTCTAGTATTATTGTGGAGCGGGTTGCAATAATACATAACGACTAGCATACGTGGAGACTAATATGAGATATGTAGTCTACATATGGGTACAAGTTGGAGAACTTGTGTACTGGACCGACCCACCATGAGAATGTTAGTCTTGTGCCCAAAAGCCAGTCATGAGATGATTGTATTTTTGCACATTGAGTCATGATATTTTATTAAGGCATTAATCCAGCAATTATGTTTGTTGTTTTGTTCCTGCGTAACATAACAAACATAATTGTAACCCTAGAATAATGATATTCTTAAAAGTCCCTGGTCTAGTATTATTGTGGAGCGGGTTGCAATAATACATAACGACTAGCATATGTGGAGACTAATATGAGATATGTAGTCTACATATGGGTACAAGTTGGAGAACTTGTGTACTGGACCGACCCACCATGAGAACACTACATGGATCGTTATATGAGTGTCATAAGTGATTCTCATAGTGATCAGGGTATATGTAGTCCTTCGACCTAAGATCATCAAGGTTCCCTACATGTGAGTCACATACTTTGATACTTTCCTTTGTTGCTCGTAACTGAGTGAACTTGAAGGAGGTCATTGGGTATGTCACATATCATGCGGAGGGATTTGTATGATCAAGTTGGGATTTGTCCCTCCTATGTAATGGGAGCGATATCTTCGGGCCCCTTGATAGAGTGAGACTTAGAAAATGCATGGCCATGCTCGGATGAGTTGATATGCGATATCAATGTCATCAGTTTAAGTTAGTCTGCTCGGTAATCAAGAAACCAAAGATTGGGCTATACGAGAGTGACACATTCCATGTCTCGTGCTTAGTCTTGATATCTTGGACAAAGGGACAATGGCATATATCGGTAATGATCATAAAGGTATAGTCGAATCATCGACAATCTTGTCACTTGGGTAGCAATGATGTGTTGCTAGACACCGCTCATTGCTTATGATCATAAATGTGATTTATGATCATTGCCAACGTGATAAGAGCCTATTGGGTCGCACACATAAAGCATTTTGGATCATTAGAGTGCATGGGCTAATTATTTGGGTTATGGTTTCACTTTAATTTCGTATTAATAATGGCCCAAAAGTTGAGCCATTATTAAGCCCGAAATTAAATCCTAATTGGATTAGGGCTTTGAAACCTATTAGGCCTAGAAGTTGAGTCTCACTATAAATACAACTTTTAAGTGAGAAATTCGCAGGTCTCCTTGCCCTAGCCTCCAAAAAGGACAGCCGCACTCTTCTCTTGCAATTCCTTGGAGGACGCAAGCTAGCACTGCGAGCGCAAGAGAAACGCATCTACCGGGACATGGTGGAAGCGTGGTGATCCCGAGAGGCTCGTGTGGATACCATAGAGAGCCTGAACACGTCAACTGTTCAGGTTTTGTGATTCGACTCTACAGTTGAGTGAGAGATCTCAATCGAAAATTAGGTATGAAAATTTTCGAACACCCGGTTTACCCCGTTTCACTTGGATCCTGGAGGGTTTCGGTTAAATTCCGCTGCGCTTTTTGGCTCCCGAAACCCAATAGAGAACACTACATGGATCGTTATATGAGTGTCATAAGTGATTCCCATAGTGATCAGGGTATATGTAGTCCTTCGACCTAATATCATCAAGGTTCCCTACATGTGAGTCACATACTTTGATACTTTCCTTTGTTGCTCGTAACTGAGTGAACTTGAAGGAGGTCGTTGGGTATGTCAGATATCATGCGGAGGGATTTGTATGATCAAGATGGGATTTTTCTCTCCTATGTAACGGGAGCGATATCTTCGGGCCCCTTGATAGAGTGAGACTTAGAAAAAAGCATGGCCATGCTCGGATGAGTTGATATGCGATATCAATGTCATCAGTTTAAGTTAGTTTACTCGGTAATCAAGAAACCAAAGATTGGGCTATACGAGAGTGACACATTCCATGTCTTGTGCTTAGTCTTGATATCTTGGACAAAGGGACAAAGGCATATATCGGTGATGATCATAAAGGTATAGTCGAATCATCGACAATCTTGTCACTTGGGTAGCAATGATGTGTTGCTAGACACCGCTCATTGCTTATGATCATAAATGTGATTTATGATCATTGCCAACGTGATAAGAGCCTATTGGGTCGCACACATAGAGCAATTTGGATCATAGAGTGCATGGGCTAATTATTTAGGTTATGGTTTCACTTTAATTTCGTAATAATAATGGGCCCAAGAGTTGAGCCATTATGAAGCCCGAAATTAAATCCTAATTGGATTAGGGCTTTGAAACCCATTAGGCCTGGAAGTTGAGTCTCACTATAAATACAACTTTTAAGTGAGAAATTCGTAGGTCTCCTTGCCCTAGCCTCCCAAAAGGATAGTCGCACTCTTCTCTTGCAATTCCTTGGAGGATGCAAGCTAGCACTGCGAGCGCAAGAGAAACGCATCTGCCGGGACGTGATGGAAGCGTGGTGATCCCGAGAGGCTCGTGTGGATACCATAGAGAGCTTGAACACGTCAACTGTTCAGGTTTTGTGATTCGACTCTACAGTTGAGTGAGAGATCTCAACCAAAAATTAGGTATGAAAATTTTCGAACACCCGGTTTACCCTATTTCACTTGGATCCTGGAGGGTTTCGGTTAAATTCCGCCGCGCTGTTTGGCTCCCGAAACCCAACAGTGTTCTCATGGTGGGTCGGTCCAGTACACAAGTTCTCCAACTTGTACCCATATGTAGACTATATATCTCATATTAGTCTCCACATATGCTAGTCGTTATGTATTATTGCAACCCACTCCACAATAATACTAGACCAGGGACGTTTAAGAATATCATTATTCTAGGGTTACAATTATGTTTGTTAAGTTACGCAGAAACAAAACAACAAACATAATTGTTGGATTAATGCCTTAATAAAATATCATGACTCAATGTGCAAAAAATACAATCATCTCATGATTGGCTTTTGGGCACAACACTAACAATCTCCCACTTGCACTAAAGCCAATCATCCATGTATCTAATACCGATGGACCTAGAATGGCTATCATGCTTTTGCTGCGTAAGGGGCTTTGTCAGCGGATCAGCAATGTTGCTATCTGTCGAAGTCCTGCATATCCTTACATCACCCCTCTCGATGATCTCCCTGATGAGATGATAGCGTCGGAGTATGTGTTTGGATCGCTGGTGAGATCGAGGTTCCTTAGCCTGTGCGATTGCTCCATTGTTGTCACAATAGAGCTCTATCGGGTCGGTAATGCTTGGAACCACTCCAAGTTCAGTGATGAACTTCTTGATCCAAACTGCCTCCTTCGCAGCATCAGAGGCGGCAATGTACTCAGATTCTATTGTAGAGTCAGCTACTGTCTCTTGCTTTGAACTCTTCCAGCTCACAGCACCACCACCAATACAAAACACATAACCAGATTGCGATCTAAAATCATCCTTATCAGATTGGAAGCTTGCATCGGTGTAACCCCTTACAACGAGCTCATCTTCACCTCCAAAGACCAAGAATGCATCCTTAGTCCTTCGTAAGTACTTAAGGATGTTTTTAACAGCTGTCCAGTGACTCTCACCGGGGTTCGATTGGTACCTACTCGTCATGCTCAAAGCATATGAGACATCGGGACGAGTACATATCATGGCATACATGATAGATCTAATTGCTGAGGCATATGGAATCTTACTCATGCGCTCTCTCTCCTAAGTTGTACTCGGACACTGAGATCTAGAAAGAGTGATACCATGTGACATGGGCAAGAATCCTTTCTTGGAATCTTGCATGCTAAACCTCTTTAGCACCTTGTCAATATATGTACTTTGACTTAGGCCAAGAAGCTTTCTAGATCTATCTCTATAGATCCTGATGCCTAACACATAGGCTGCTTCACCCAAGTCCTTCATAGAGAAACATTTCCTTAGCCAAGTCTTCACAGACTGTAGCTCAGGAATGTCATTCCCGATGAGTAGTATGTCATCTACATACAACACCAAGAAGACAATAGCGCTCCCACTAACCTTCTTGTAGACACAAGGTTCATCTTCATTTTTGATAAAACCAAACTCTTTGATTGCATCATCAAAATGAAGATTCCAACTTCGAGAAGCTTGCTTCAGTCCATAAATGGACCTTTGCAACTTGCACACTTTATTGGCATTCTCAGGAGTGACAAAACCCTCAGGTTGTGTCATGTACACATCCTCAAGTAGCTTTCCATTTAGGAATGCAGTTTTGACATCCATTTGCCATATCTCATAATCATAGTGTGCAGCAATAGCAAACAAAATTCGGATGGATTTAAGCATAGCAACTGGTGAAAAAGTTTCATCATAGTCAATACCATGAATTTGCTTGAAACCTTTTGCAACCAATCGTCCCTTAAAGGTAATCACATTACCATCCATGTCAGTTTTCTTCTTGAAAACCCATTTGCACCCTATGGGTTTTACCCCTTCAGGTGGGTCAACCAAAGTCCATACTTGGTTTTCATACATGGATTCCATCTCGGATTTCATGGCCACTAGCCACTTCTCAGAGTCAGGCCCCGACATAGCTTGTTGGTAGGTTGTGGGCTCATCCTGATCCATGAGCATCACATCACCAGTGTGAGTCACGAGAAATCCATATCTCTCAGGCTCACGCCGAATCCTACCAGACCTACGTGGGCTCTGTGCTACAGGAACAGACTCTTGAACCACAACATCTTGTGGTGTCTGTTCAGGTTCCATTTCAGGTTCGATGTCTCCTTGTTGTTCTTGAATTTCTTCAAGTTCTACTTTCCTCCCACTAGTTTCTTTAGAGATAAACTCTTTCTCTAAAAAGACACCAGTTCGAGCAACAAACACTTTTTGCTCAGAAGGATTGTAGAAATAGTAACCCTTTGTTTCTTTGGGATACCCAACAAAAAGGCATTTTTGAGATTTGGGCCCTAGTTTGTCAGAGGATTGACGTTTCACATAAGCGTCACAGCCCCAAATCTTCATAAAAGACAAATTGGGATGCCTCCCACTCCATATCTCATATGGTGTCTTTTGAACCGATTTAGATGGAACTCGGTTTAGTGTAAAAGCGGCTGTCTCTAGAGCATGTCCCCAAAAGGAGTTTGGAAGGTCAGCTTGACTCATCATAGAGCGAACCATGTCTAACAGAGTTCGATTTCTCCTTTCAGATACACCATTCCATTGAGGTGTACCTGGTGGAGTGAGTTGTGATACTATACCACACTCCTTCAGATAGTCAAGGAATTCTCGATCCAAGTACTCTCCACCTCGATCTGATCGAAGCACTTTGATACTCTTCCCGAGTTGATTCTCTACTTCATTCTTGAATTCTTTGAACTTTTCAAAGGATTCTGACTTGTGTCTCATAAGATACACATAGCCATATCTGCTAAAGTCATCAGTGAAAGTAATGAAGTATTGGAAACCTCCTCTAGCTTGTGTAGACATAGGGCCACATACATCACTATGTATGAGTCCTAGTAAGTCATTAGCCCTTTCACTTTGCCCTGTGAATGGGGCTTTGGTCATCTTGCCCAACAAACATGACTCACATGTCTCATATGATTCAAAATCAAATGAGTCCAAGAGTCCATCCTTATGGAGCTTGGATATGCGGGTCTCATTTATATGGCCCAAGCGACAGTGCCAGAGATAGGTCGGGTTTGAATCATTTAATCTGACCTTCTTGGTATTCACATTATAGATTGGATCTTCGAGGTCTAGAACATACAACCCATTGCTAAGTTGAGCACTACCATAAAAGATTTCATTCAAATAAATAGAACAACATTTGTCCTTTATTATAAATGAAAAACCTTTCTTGTCCAAACAAGAAACAGAAATCAAATTTCTACTAATAGTAGGCACAAAGTAGCAGTTGTCTAATTCTAAAACTAATCCACTAGGTAAAGTGAGAACATAAGTCCCTACGGCTAAGGCAGCAACCCTTGCTCCATTTCCAACACGTAGGTCCACTTCACCTCGGGCCAATCTTCTACTTCTACTTAGATCCTGCACATTTGCACAAATGTGAGATCCACATCCAGTATCCAATACCCAAGATGAGGAAGTAGAAAAGTTAGCCTCTATAACAAAAATACCTGAAGTGGAAGTCTTACTTCCCTTTTCCTTAGCAAGTTCTTCAAGATAGAGCTTGCAGTTGCGCTTCCAGTGTCCAGGTTGCTTACAATGGAAGCACTCCCCTTCCTTTGCCACACCACCCTTTGGTTTTAGTGCAGCTGAAGAAGAATTGGCATTGGACTTTCCATTAGCTTTATCCTTCTTCTTGTTGGCTTTTCCCTTTCCCTTGCCCTTTTGAACCATCAAAATGGGCTTAGCCTTCTTAAGGTTTTGCTCAGCAGTTCTCAACATGTTGAGCAATTCAGGGAGGGACTTGTCAAGGTCGTTCATGTTATAGTTCATGACGAACTGACTGTAGCTTTCAGGCAACGATTGCAAGACTACATCGATAGCCAACTCTTTTTGAAGAGCAAATCCCAAATTCTCAAGATTCTCAATGTACCCAATCATCTTGAGCACATGAGGACCCACGGGACTTCCCTCAGACATCTTGCACTGAAACAATGCCTTAGAGGTCTCAAACCTCTCATGCCTAGCTTGCTCTTGGAAAAGCATTTTGAGATGTTCGATCATATCGAACGCCCCCATGTTCTCATGTTGCTTCTGAAGCTCAGATTCCATGGTAATAAGCATGAGGCATGCAACATCCAAAGCATCATCAGAATGCCTCTTGTGAGCATCCCTTTCAGCTCTTGGAGCAGTGGCAGCAGGCTCATTCGGAATGGGCTGCTCTAGGACATAAGCCTTTCTCTCTTGCTTGAGGACTATCCTCAAGTTTCGGTACCATTTGAGAAAGTTGGTCCCATTCAGTTTTTCCTTCTCAAGGATCGATCGCAACGAAAGTGTCGATGTGTTTTGTGCCATGGTTATCTACAATAGTAAATATGCAGTGTAAGAGTCATGTATTTTAATTCATTTAATAAGGACTTTTATTAAACGATACTCCCACTATTTTCCTCAAAATAATAACCCTCGATATTATTTCGGAACACCTCGGCGCTAAGGTATTCTAGTGGGCCAAGATCCATATTTGACCACAACCTGAGTCAGCTTTGGCTTTTCTCTCAAGTTACAGCTATTTAGGTAGGCAACTCCTTGCCAATTGCATCTTATGCAACTCTTGGATAGTTGGGTGAACAACACTTGTCCAAGCTCATCTCATGAGCTTAAGCCCAACTCTATGCCTCTAAGTCCCTAATCCTATTAGGATGACTTAGTTAAGTCAGACCCAAAGTTAGCAATTTGGATATCACTATTATCCCATCGCGCCTTACCAAGATGAACATAGGTGCTTTGCTTTGGCAAACCCACCTAATGTTGATCAAAGTCTTGACGAGTGCCAACATTTGGAAGGCATCACATTTATGACTTAATATTTGTTTGAGGGATTTTTTCGTTTGATCTCACCAATTTGTTATCTCCGGTTGTCTTATACATGCATCACATACAAATATAAAACATGCATCTCATGCGTTCAAGAAAGTAAACGTGACATGGTTATAGCCCAAACTATGCGATATTCTCAAGCCAATGAGAATATCATAAAAGCCTAAGAAAAGAAAAAGAGTCTTCACAAGCTCCTTCTCTTCCTTTCTTGGCTGCCCTTTTGTTGTCATCTCCTTGGACATACCTCCTTGGATGATCCTTAGACATACCACCTTGGATGATCCCATAATGCACCATTACATCAATAATAGAAACCTCGAGTTACATTCGAGGGGAGTAAGGTGAGAAGAGAATGTACAATGAGAGTGATAAGAAAAGGCACGACTCGCAGGCCGTATTTACAAGTACAACCAATCAAGGGCTATAACCATGCACCATGCTTCAAACACCAATCAGCATATCATGTCAAATCTCATTCAACAAAGATGCATGCCAATTTTTGCGCGTTGATTAACCAGTTTTTATTTATGTGGCGCTTCGCATACGGCGGTCCCGCTGGCCGGTCAGCGGGCGGTGGTCCCGCTGGCCGGTCAGCGGGCGGTGGTTCCGCTGACCGGTCAGCGGACGGGGTCAAGGGGAGCCGCCCTTGCAGGGGGTGTGGGGGGCAGCGCCCCCCCGGCGCAAAAAATTGTCTTACAATTGCTTAGCCCGAAATCTTCTATTTCGAGCAAGTAGGCACCCGAGACTCCTCCATTCGAGCCACCAAAAATACCTTACTTTCGGTGCCCGAACAGGCCGAATCCGAACAAAGCTAGGGTTTTTGCAACTATTGCAAGAATCCTAATCCATATAGGTATCTCATACCATTCAATTTGGGTTAATCTCATTAACCAATTTGTGTCGTTTCTTCATATATCTCATATGTTCATTACGAATTCCAGTTTCATGCATCTTGAATCAATCTAATTAATCATGGCCGAAAAGCAACCGAACACATAGCATCATGCGATTCAACACTCAATCCCGATTTAGGGTTTCACCAGTAGCTCTGATACCACTGATGGGTTTCGGGAGCCAAACAGTGCAGTGGAATTTAACCGAAACCCTCTAGGATCCAAGTGAAACGGGGTAAACCGGGTGTTCGAAAATTTTCATACCTAATTTTCGGTTGAGATCTCTCACTCAACTGTAGAGTTGAATCACAAAACCTGAACAGTTGACGTGTTCAAGCTCTCTATGGTATCCACACGAGCCTCTCGGGATCACCACGCTTCCACCACGTCCCGGCAGATGCGTTTCTCTTGCGCTCGCAGTGCTAGCTTGCGTCCTCCAAGGAATTGCAAGAGAAGAGTGTGGCTGTCCTTTTTGGAGGCTAGGGCAAGGAGACCTGCGAATTTCTCACTTAAAAGTTGTATTTATAGTGAAACTCAACTTCCAGGCCTAATGGGTTTCAAAGCCCTAATCCAATTAGGATTTAATTTCGGGCTTAATAATGGCTCAACTCTTGGGCCCATTATTAATACGAAATTAAAGTGAAACCATAACCCAAATAATTAGCCCATGCACTCTAATGATCCAAATAGCTCTATGTGTGCGACCCAATAGGCTCTTGCCATGTTGGCAATGATCATAAATCACATTTATGATCATAAGCAATGAGCGGTGTCTAGCAACACATCATTGCTACCCAAGTGACAAGATTGTCGATGATTCGACTAAACCTTTATGATCATCACCGATATATGCCATTGTCCCTTTGTCCAAGATATCAAGACTAAGCACGAGACATGGAATGTGTCACTCTCGTATAGCCCAATCTTTGGTTTCTTGATTACCGAGTAGACCAACTTAAACTGATGACATTGATATCGTATATCAACTCATCCGAGCATGGCCATGCATTTTCTAAGTCTCACTCTATCAAGGGGCCCGAAGATATCACTCCCGTTACATAGGAGGGACAAATCCCATCTTGATCATACAAATCCCTCCGCATGATATGTGACATACCCAATGACCTCCTTCAAGTTCACTCAGTTACGAGCAACAAAGGAAAGTATCAAAGTATGTGACTCACATGTAGGGAACCTTGATGATCTTAGGTCGAAGGACTACATATACCATGATCACTATGAGAATCACTTATGACACTCATATAACGATCCATGTAGTGTTCTCATAGTGGGTCGGTCCAGTACACAAGTTCTCCAACTTGTACCCATATGTAGACTATATATCTCATATTAGTCTCCACATATGCTAGTTGTTATGTATTATTGCAACCCGCTCCACAATAATACTAGACCAGGGATGTTTAAGAATGTCATTATTCTAGGGTTACGATTATGTTTGTTAAGTTACGCAGAAACAAAACAACAAACATAATTGTTGGATTAATGCCTTAAGAAAATATCATGACTCAATGTGCAAAAATACAATCATCTCGTGATTGGCTTTTGAGCACAACACTAACACTTACCACTTAAGTCAGTGCATCCTCAGGCCTTTTTAGTGTAGCCTAACCAATTCAAGTTGGTGGGTTCAAGTTCTAAAACCTCTGAAGTAATCCACCTACCTTGATGGTACTCCCCACCTTGGGAGAATCCATATCCTTCTATATAGCCTACCTCATGAATGAGGTCCAAAATAACTTCCTAGGATGGTGGTCACATCCTGACTACTTGCATCAAGGTGTTGCCTTACCTTGTAGCAAGACAAACCAACTACCCTAACATTGCCACACTACTTTGCTAAGATTCCTTCCTAGACCTTAGCATTTTAAAGCAAACCTAAGCCAGTTTCACCATTGCAAACTGCAGCCAAAACTAGATGACAACTCATAGATGTTGGTTAGTATTAACTAGCTTAGCACAAAGACAAACCACTAGATCTCAATAACTAGCCTCTAATGACCATGACCGAGCTCTGATACGAAAAACTGACACAACCCTTCATGGGCCAGCCTCGGAAGCCTATGGGAACTTGTCCCATATTAATCCCAATCGGCTAATTGATTACATGTGCACTAGTTAAAACCTTTTTGCTTCTAGTTATTTAATCCAACTATGCAGTCATGCACGAGTTTATACTTTGACTTAATCAACAAAATAAAGAAATGGTACTTGAAACATTGCCATGGCATATTTTAGTAAGAAAAAATATCAAAACTATCAAAGCATTCAAAACAGTTAGGTGGAATTAACTATACATAATCAATTGTGTCCAAGCATCCAAATAAGAGTAAACTATGCTCGCACCCAAGAGCATCCCTACATTAAATTACTCAACATGACCATTGGAGGCAAACTAGTGTATGAGAACTGTACACTGAATGACTATACTGAGATCCAAAACCAAGCTTCCACCTTAGAGCAGACGCTTAGTTACAAGCTTCGTAAGCCCTCCCTTGTGCTTCACTAGCCACTGTAGGCCAAAAAAACAACTGTAGTTAGTACGATAACTTAACCAACAAGTAACCCATAAACTAGAATCATAAAGATTCAAATAAACCAAATACCTTCTCACAAGCCAAGCTCAACAACCCTCAAGGGTTGCTAGCTCAATGATGCCCAAAATTGCACAATGGAATGTAAGGGAGTGAGAATCAAAGTTCTCAGTAAGGGGCCTTCGACCTACAAGAAAAATCCTGAGGACTCCTCGTATGAGAACATATGTAACCTGCTGTGAGCTCATACAGCCTGAGGGTCTAATATATGCGTACATACCAAGGTCCCTAGGGACCTTTCCTCATGCTAGTCCTCCTCATGGGGTGTCACTCTATGCCTAGCGAGTTTTGACCACTAATTCGCTCCTAGTAAGCCTTAGGTTACTAACTGATGTAATGATGTATCCTTCCCTTAGTTATTGTTCAGGTGAACATGGTGGATGCTCCTTTTCTTGCACTGTAAGAGATCCAGTAGGGGTACTAGGCCTCCACATAGTGCCTCAAGTCCTAAGGCTTGACTAGGTCACTTGTGTACTCTACCTTGACACATTTAACCTACCAAGGATGTGTTGGGTTTCGGGAGCCAAACAGCACAATGGAATTTAACTAAAACCCTCTAGGATCCAAGTGAAACGTGGTAAACCGGGTATTCAAAAATTTTCATACCTAATTTTCAGTTGAGATCTCTCACTCAACTGTAGAGTCGAAACACTAAACCTAAACAGTTGACGTGTTCAAGCTCTTTATGGTATCCACACGAGCCTCTCGGGATCACCACGCTTCCACCGCGTCCAGGTAGATGCGTTTCTCTTGCGCTCGCAATGCTAGCTTGCGTCCTCCAAGGAATTGCAAGAGAAGAGTGCGACTGTCCTTTTGAGAGGCTAGGGCAAGGAGACCTACAAATTTCTCACTGAAAGTTGTATTTATAGTGAGACTCAACTTGTAGGCCTAATGGGTTTCAAAGCCCTAATCCAATTAGGCTTTAATTTCAGGCTTAATAATGGCTCAACTCTTGGGCCCATTATTAATACAAAATTAAAGTGAAACCATAACCCAAATAATTAGCCCATGCGCTCTAATGATCCAAATAGCTCTATGTGTGCGACCCAATAGGCTCTTACCACGTTGGCAATGATCATAAATCACATTTATGATCATAAGCAATGAGCGGTGTCTAGCAACACATCATTGCTACCCAAGTGACAAGATCGTCGATGATTCGACTAAACCTTTATGATCACCACTGATATATGTCATTGTCCCTTTGTCGAAGATATCAAGACTAAGAATGAGACATAGAATGTGTCACTCTCGTATAGCCCAATATTTGGTTTCTTGATTACCGAGTATACCAACTTAAACTAATGACATTGATATCGTATATCAACTCTCATATTTAGTATGTTTTAATATGTTTTGAACCTTAAATATATATTTGAGTATGTTTTGTAGCTTAGAGCATATCTGGACCTCAATTGATTGAAAATGGATTTGATTTGCCATTTTACAAGTTTTAATTTGGTTGTGCTCTTTCAGGATGTTGACAGATTGATGATGTTCCGGTAGAAAAATCATATCTTAAGCTACATAGATCAGAATGAAGTGATTCTTGATTCATTGGAAAGCTAACCTCTGGAGTTACAAATCACATTCAGACTATGAAACCCATTTTTTACGTTAAGAGGGCCAAATTCGGCTTCAAAGTTGCGATTTACGATTCACCGCCGGTTCAAAAGTAGCTATAGTATTGTGGGTATATCTTTGGCTGTAGATGTCCGTTTTATGTGATTCAGGTGTCGTTTCCAAGATAAGAAAGAGATCTACAACTTTTATGCTTTGCGTTTTGATAAATAATGGCTGCATCAAGGTCGAATAGCAGCTTGAAGTTGCTACTGATGTATTGGAGTATTGCTTGGCTGACAACTTTGAAACCTTATAGTTATTTTGAATCTTTTTATTTGTTTGGGGTAGTTTTGTAACAATATAAAACGTTTAGGGAGTTTTTATGAGTTTATCCATAGGTTTTAGTTTTCTTTTGGTTTAAAAGCGCTGCCGCCGGACCCTCGGGCGCATCTTTTCTTTTTCGCTTTTTGGTGTTTTTTTTTATTGTTCTTTGTTTCTCTTCTGATCATGGCTGAGTAATTTTCTGGTTCAGCTCTACGGACGATTTCCATCACCAACATTGGTTGTGAGAATTGATTTTTCTTGCTTAAACTTTCTTTAATTTCAAGTATTTACTTCTTTGTTTTTCAGATTTATTGTAATTAATTTTCCTGTTCTCGCTTGTTGAATTGGTTCTGCAATTACAAATCTACTTGATTTTCTTTCAAACGCTTAGATGAAGAATTCAATTAGAGGCAAGTGAATTAAATGGAGATTGCTTTTATTTCTGGTTAGTTCATACGAAGAAGTAAGACAGGTTAAATTGTTCAAGCTTTTGGATTGTTGCCTGGAATAAACTTTTTGGTTCATTGATCTTAATGCTGATTTTGAGATGATTAGAAATTGCTTTTCAATATCTGGTTACTCAAAATTAAGAAATTAATCTGAAGCTTTTTCTGGTTAATTTTACTACTGACTTCTTAGGGTTCTTTTTAGCTTTAAAGAAAGTCCTGTTTATTTGCTTGAATTGAAGAAATATTTTCTTTCGATGATCAGCTGCGTGATTGGAATGGATAATCAATCCTGAACTGAGCATTTTTAGTATTGGTTAATTTCATTTTGATCCTACAGTTAATTAATTTCAGTTTTTAATTGAAGAAACCCCCCTCCAATCTTTTATTTCAGTTTTCTGATATGAAGCTTTCAGTAAAAAAATCTCATTTGGGATTCGACCTGGTTTTCACTGCTAGACTATAAATTTATTTATTCTGAATTGTTAGGGATACCAGAATTATTTTTTGCGGTTTCGACGACCGACCAAAAATTTGGCGTCGTTGCCTGGGAGATTTTTATTTTCTGTTAAAGTTTCCTTTTTCATTTATTTATTTGTTTTATTTATTTTGTTTCTTTCTCAGTTAACTGACTTATGCCCAGATCTTCTCGTACAGGTGAATTAGTGTTTGATCCAGAGATTGAGAAGACAGCAAAGGCAAACAGGAAAGCGAAAAGACAAGCAGTCAATTTTTCAAGTTCGACTTCTGCGAACAGCAACTCAGAAAGTGAAGAAGAACCAGTTGTTATTGTAAAGATGGCAGCCCAAAGAACACTAAGGGAGTTGGCAACTCCTGAAGTTGTCCAGCAACCCCTGCGCATCGATGCTCCTGATATTGAGGTTGCATTTGAATTAAAATCTGGATTAATTCACTTATTACTTACTTTTCGTGGTCTTGTAGGTGAGGACCCCCACGAACACTTGAAGGAATTTCATGTTGTCTGCTCAACCATGAAACCACAAGGGGTTACAGAAGAACAAATTAAGCTGAGAGCTTTTCCATTTTCGTTGGCGGACAAGGCGAAGGATTGGCTGTACTACCTTCCCTACGGTTCTATCAGAACCTGGAATGACCTGAAAAGAAAATTTCTGGAGAAGTTCTTTCCAGCATCAAGTGCCGGAACAATTCGGAAGGAAATCAGTGGGATTCGACAGTACAGCGGAGAAAGCCTATATGAGTACTGGGAGAGGTTTAACCAGCTATGTGCGAGCTGTCCACACCACCAGATTTTTTACCAGCTGTTGCTGTAGTACTTCTACGAAGGACTGTTGTTCATGGATCGGAGCATGTTAGAAGCTGCAAGTGGAGGAGCACTTGTAGAAAAAATGCCTGAAGAAGCAAAGGATTTGATTTCTAAAATGGCAGCCAACTCGCAGCAATTTCAGATAATGGTAGACCATGCGCCGAAGAAGGTAAATAAGGTAGGAACATCTAGTCTTGAAGCTCAACTTTCTGAACTAACCTCTCTTGTTAGCAAGTGGCTTTGGGACAGGTTCAAAATTCTAGAGTTTGTGGCATTAGCTCTGTTCAAGGACACCTTACCGACTCGTGCCCACAATTGCAAGAGGATACAACACCTCAAGTGAATGCGGTAAGTGGGTTTGTTAACCAACCAAGAAGGTATGATCCCTATGCCAATCAATACAACCCTGGTTGGAGAAATGACCCGAATTTGAGATATGGGCAACCAAGTAATCAACAGCAGTACCCATATGCCAGTTACAACAAACCAGCACCTCCACCACAAAACCAAGCACCTAGCTCAGCTATGGCTTTAGAAGATATTGTAAAAGCGTTAGCCACTAACACTCAAATGTTTCAGCAGGAAACAAGGGCTAGCATCAAAGACTTGGGGAATCAAATTTCACAGCTGGCAGCCTCGTTGAATAAAATTGAAGCTGAAAAAGGGAGACTGCCATCTCAAGCTGAAATCAACCCAAGAGAGCACGCTAATGCCATAACCCTTAGAAGTGGCAAAGAAGTACAAACTACCACGTCAAAGGTGGCAACACCTGAAAAGGAAAAAGATGGCTTAAAACCAGCAACTTTTGATGCACCAACTGAAGAGGTAAGTAACAAGCCAATTTTTCCAAAATCAAAAATTTTGATTCCACCACCTTTTCCTAGCAAGTTGGAAAAATCAAAGAAATAGGAGACCGAGCAGGAAATTCTAGAGACTTTTAGGAATGTCGAAATCAACATACGCCTACTGGATGCAATCAAGCAAGTGCCTCGATATGCCAAGTTTCTGAAGGAGTTATGCACCAGCAAAAAGAAGTTGCAAGCTGATGAGGCAATTAAAGTTGGGGAGAATGTGTCAGCAGTAATCCAAAGGAAGTTGCCACAGAAGTGTAAGGATCCTGGTATGTTTACTATACCATGTGTAATCGGTAATTTCAAGTTGGAAAAAGCTATGCTAGATCTAGGAGCATCGATTAACATTATGCCCCTATCAGTTTACAAGGCTTTGAACTTAGGACCTTTAAAAAGCACAAGAGTAGTCATTCAACTAGCTGATAGGTCTAATTCATATCCTGAAGGGGTAGTTGAGGATGTTCTAGTTCGAGTAAATGAGCTAATGTTTCCTGCTGATTTCTATATTATTGATATGAATGATAAGTTTGCTTCGAATTCAGCTCATATTTTGCTAGGTAGACCGTTTATGAAAACAGCCAGAACTAAAATTGATGTGCATGAAGGGACTTTATCTTTTGAATTTGATGGGGAGATAGTAACTTTCAATTTTTTTTAAGCTATGAAATATCCCGAAAATTTTGAATCTGTTTGTCTTGTGGATATTATTGACCCGATTGCCCAAGATAGTTTTGAGCTGAATTTTGTAGGAGATGAGTTCGATTTTGTGTTGACGAACAGCAAAACTGAGAGGGATGCACAGCTTGAAATTAGTGATGACTTGAAGGAGGCCATTATGTCATTACAGTCCCTGCCAGTATTGCCCAACAGGTTAGTTGCTCCATTTCTGCAACTACCGAGTACTTATGAAAGAGTTTTGCCTTCTGTTGGATAGGCCCCAAAGTTTGGCTGTAGATGTCCGTTTTATGTGATTCAGGTGTCGTTTCGAAGATAAGAAATAGATCTACAACTTTTATGCTTTGAGTTTTGAAAAATAATGGCTGCATCAAGGTCGAATATTAGCTTGAAGTTGCTACTGATGTCCTGGAGTATTGCTTGACTGACAACTTTGAAACCTTATAGTTATTTTGAATCTTTTTATTTGTTTGGGGTACTTTTGTAACAATATAGAAAGTTTAGGGAGTTTTTCTGAGTTTAGCCATAGGTTTTAGTTTTCTTTTGGTTTAAAAGCGCTGCCGCCAGACCCTCAGGCGCATCTTTTCTTTTTCGCTTTTTAGTGTTTTTTTTTTAATTGTTCTTTGTTTCTCTTCTGATCATGGCCGAGTAATTTTTTGATTCAGTTCTAGGGACGATTTCCATCACCAACACTGGTTGTGAGGATTGATTTTTCTTGCTTAAACTTTCTTTAATTTTAAGTATTTACTTCTTTCTTGTTCAGATTTATTGCAATTAATTTTCCTGTTCTCGCTTGTTGAATTGGTTCTGCAATTGCAAATCTGCTTGATGTTCTTTTAACCACTTAGGTGAAGAATTCAATTAGAGGCAAGTGAATTAATTGGAGATTGCTTTTATTTTTGGTTAGTTAATACGAAGAAGTAAGACAAGTTAAATTGTTCAAGCTTTTGGATTATTGCCTGCAATAAACTTTTTGGTTCATTGATCTTAATGCTGATTTTGACATAATTAGAAATGGCTTTTCAATATCTTGTTACTCAAAATTAAGAAATTAATCTGAAGCTTTTTCTGGTTAATTTTACTACTGAATTCTTAGGGTTCTTTTTAGCTTTAAAGAGAGTCCTGTTTATTTGCTTGAATTGAAGAAATATTTTCTTTCGATGATCAGCTGCGTGATTGGAATGGATAATCAACCCTGAACTGAGCGTTTTTAGTATTGGTTGATTCTGTTTTGATTTTACAGTTAATTAATTTCAGCTTTTAATTGAAGAAACCCCCCAATCTTTTATTTCAGTTTTCTGATAGGAAGCTTTCAGTAAAAAAATCTCCTTTGGGATTCGACCTGGTTTTCACTACTAGACTATAAATTTATTTATTCTGAGTTGTTAGGGATACCAGAATTATTTTTTGCGGTTTCGACGACCGACCACATACCACCTTGGATGATCCCATAATGATCCATTATATCAATAATAGAAACCTCGAGTTACATTCGAGGGGAGTAAGGTGAGAAAAGAATGTACAATGAGAGTAACAAGAAAAGGCACGACTCGTAGGCCGTATTTACAAATACAACCAATTAAGGGCTATAACCATGCACCATGTTACAACCATCAATCAGCATAACATGTCAAATCTCATTCAACAAATGCATGCCAATTTTCGTGAGTTGATTAACCAGTTTTATTTATGTGGCGCTTCACATACGGCTGTCCCGCTGGCCGGTCAACGGGCAGTGGTTCCATTGACCGGTTAGCGGACAGGGTCAAGGGGGGCCGCCCTTGTGGGGGGTTATGAGGGGGGCAGCAACCCCCCGGCGCAAAAAAATGTCTCAGAATTGCTTTTCCCGAGATCTTCTATTTTGTGCAAGTAGGCACCCGAGACTCCTCTGTTCGAGCCACCAAAAATACCTTACTTTCGGTGCCCGAACAGGCCGAATCCAAACAAAGATAGGGTTTTTGCAACTATTGCAAGAATCCTAATCTATATAGGTATCTCATACCATTCAATTTCGGGTTAATCTCATTAACCAATTAGTGTCATTTCTTCATATATGTCATATGTTCATTACGAGTTCCGGTTTCATGCATCATGAATCAATCTAATTAATCATGGCTGAAAGCAACCGAACACATAACATCATGCGATTCAACATTCAATCCCGATTTAGGGTTTCACCAGTAGCTCTAATACCACTGTTGGGTTTCGGGAGCCAAACAGCGCAGCGGAATTAAATCGAAACACTCCAAGATCCAAGTGATACGGGGTAAACCAGGTGTTCGAAAATTTTCATACCTAATTTTCGGTTGAGATCTCTCACTCAACTGTAGAGTCAAATCACAAAACCTAAACAGTTGACGTGTTCAAGATCTTTATGGTATCCACACGAGCCTCTCGGGATCACCACGCTTCCACCACGTCCCGGCAGATGCATTTCTCTTACCCTCGCAGTGTTAGCTTGCGTCCTCCAAGGAATTGCAAGAGAAGAGTGCGGTTGTCCTTTTGGGAAGCTAAGGCAAGAAGACTTACGAATTTTTCACTAAAAGTTGTATTTATAGTGAGGCTCAACATCCAGGCCTAATGGGTTTCAAAGCCCTAATCCAATTAGGCTTTAATTTTCGGCTTAACAATGGCTCAACTCTTGGGCCCATTATTAATACGAAATTATTGTGAAACCATAACCCAAATAATTAGCCCATGTACTCTAATGATCCAAATAGCTCTATGTGTGCGACCCAATAGGCTCTTACCACGTTGGAAATTATCACAAATCACATTTATGATCATAAGTAATGAGCAGTGTCTAGCAACACATCATTGCTACCTAAGTGACAAGATTGTCGGTGATTCAACTAAACCTTTATGATCATCATCGATATATGCCATTGTCCCTTTGTCTAAGATATCAAGACTACGCACGAGACATGGAATGTGTCACTCTCGTATAGCTCAATCTTTGGTTTCTTGATTACCGAGTAAACCAACTTAAACTGATGACATTTATATCGTATATCAACTCATCCGAGCATGGCCATGCATTTTTCTAAGTCTTACTCTATCAAGGGGCCCGAAGATATCACTCCCGTTACATAGGAGGGACAAATCCCATCTTGATCATACAAATCCCTACACATGATATGTGACATACCCAATGACCACCTTCAAGTTCACTCAGTTATGAGCAACAAAGGAATGTATCAAAGTATGTGACTCACATGTAGGGAACCTTGATGATCTTAGGTCAAAGGACTACATATACCATGATCACTATGATAATCACTTATGACACTCATATAACGATTCATGTAGTGTTCTCATGGTGGGTCGGTCCAGTACACAAGTTCTCCAACTTGTATCCGTATGTAAACTACATTTCTCATATTAGTCTCCACATATGCTAGTCGTTATGTATTATTGCAACCCGCTCCACAATAATACTAGACCAGGGACGTTTGAGAATATCATTATTCTATGGTTACAATTATGTTTTTTATGTTACGCAGAAGTAGAACTAAAAACATAATTGCTGGATTAATGCCTTAATAAAATATCATGACTCAATGTGCAAAATAAATTCATCTCATGATTGGCTTTTTGGGCACGACACTAACACATAGAACCAAGCACCAAGTTCAGGTATGGCTTTAGAGGATATTGTGAATGCTTTAGCCATTAACACTCAAATGTTTTAGCAAGAAACAAAAGCTAGCATCAAAGACGTGGGGACCTAAATTTTACAACTGCCAACCTCATTGAAGAAAATTAAAGCTAAAAAAGAAAGGCTACCATCTCAAGCTGAAGTCAAACCGATAGAGCATATTATTGCCATGACCTTTCAAAGTGGCAAAGAAGTATAAACCACCACATCAAAAATGGCAGCACTTAAAAAAGACAAAGATGGCTCATAACCAATAATATCTAACTCACAAACTGAGGAGGTAATTAACAAGCCAACTTTTTGAAAGTCAAAAATTCTAATCCCACCTCTTTTTCTTGGCAAGTTGGCGAAATCAAAGAAAGAGCAAACCGAATAGAAAAGTCTTGAAACTTTTAGGAAAGTCAAAATCAACATACCTTTGCTAGATGCCATCAAGCAAGTTCCTTGGTATGCTAAGTTTTTTAAGAAGCTATACACCAACAAAAAAAAATTTGTAGGCTGATGAGACAATCAAAGTTGAGGAGAATGTGTCAGTAATAATTCAAATGAAGTTGCCTCAAAATTGTAAAGACCCTGGTATGTTTAGTATAATAGGTAATTTTAAGGTAGAAAAAGCTATGTTGGATCTAAGAGCATCAATTAATGTTATGCCACTATCAATTTACAAGGCTTTCAACTTAGGACCTTTTAAAAGCACAAAAGTAGTCATTCAACTAACTGATAGGTCCAATTCATATCTTGAACTTGTGCTTGGGGATGATTTAGTTTAAGTCAATGAGCTTATTTATCCTACTGATTTTTATATTATTGATATGGAAGATAAGTTTGCTTCAAGTTTAGCTCATATTTTGCTAGGTAGACTGTTTATGGAAACAGCCAGGACTAAATAGATGTTCATGGAGGGACTTTATCCTTTTGAATTTGATGGGAAAATAGTAACTTTCAATATTTTTGAAGCTATGAAATACCACAAAAATTTTGAATTTGTTTGTCTTATGGATATCGTTGACCTAATTGTCCAACATGGTTTTGAGCAAAAATTTTATAGAAGATGAGTTAGATTATGTGTTGATGAGTAGCAAAACAGAGAAGGGCGTGAGGCTAAAAATTAGTAATAACCTAAAGGAGGCCATTATGTCATTACAGTCACTGCCCATGTTATCCAAAAGGTTAGGAGATTCATTTATGCAACTATCAAGTACTCATGAAAGATTTTTGCCCTCTATTGAATAGGCCCTGAAGTTGGAGTTGAAGCCTTTGCTAGATAATCTGAAATATGCATACCTAGGAAAGGATGAAAGTTTACTGACGATTATTGCAAGTGATTTAACTGAAGATCAGGAATATAAGCTTTTATGAATGTTGAAGGAACACAAGACAGCAACTGGTTGAATGTTGGCATACATCAGGGGAATCAGCCTCTCAATTTATATGCACCGTATTCTCCTTCAAAAAATGCTAAACTGATACGAGAGCCACAGCACAAATTGAATCCAACAATGAAAAAGGTTTTTTTAAATGAGATTATGAAGCTTTTAGACCAAGGGATCATCTATCCTATCTTTAACAATCAGTAGGTAAGTTTGATGCATATTATTCCTAAGAAAACTGGTCTGACTCTTGTTCCTAATGCACAGAATGGGCTTATTCCAATGAATGTTCAGAATGGGTGGAGAATGTGCATCAATTTTAGGAAGTTGAATCTAGCCACTAGGAAAGATCACTTCCACTTCCATTCATTGACCAAATGCTTGAAAGGTTGGTACGTAAGTCTTTCTTCTATTTCTTAGATAAATTTTCTGGTTACTATCAAATAGTTGTAGCTCTTGAGGACCAAGAAAAGACAACTTTTACCTGTCCTTATAGAACTTTTGCTTATCCTAAAATGCCTTTGGAACATTTTAAAGATGTATGCTGAGTATTTTTTCTAACTTACTTGAAGATTGCATTGAATCTTCATGGATGACTTTATTGTTTATGGAAATTTTTATGATCAGTGTTTGGATAAATTGATTCTAGTTTTGAAATACTGCATTGACAGAAACTTGGCACCAAATTATGAAAGTGTCATTTTATGGTTTAACAGGAATCATTTTGGGTCAAGTAGCTTTAGCTAGGGGTATTTAAGTTGAAATGGCTGAGGTGGACCTAATTGCAAATTTACCTTATCCTACTAATGAGTGAGAAATTCGTAATTTTCTTGGCCACACAAGATTTTACAGGCATTTCATTATGGACTTCTCAAATTTATAGCCAAAAGGCTATTGCCCATAAGGTCTTAGGGTAGGGGGACCCCACCACCCTCAAGGCTTAATAGGACCAACTTTGGAATGCAAGCACATGACCACCCTCAGTTATTCACCCTAGTGAACCTTAAATTATGACCTGGTACCACCTTTAGACATAGCCAACCCCGGGAAAAAGTGCCATGCACTGCCTTCGAATATTATCTAACCAACTCAGGTGTTATGCACCAACCATCCTCAAACAATTATCTAATATAACCTTGGAAAATCCCTCATCACCCATAAAGATAAACATGTCTTCTGAAGGGGTTTGAGAACTTTCGAAGGCTCATAGAAGGAAACGACAAACATATGGCTAGCAAGGCTATTGACAAGGAGCCTCCACATGCCCCTTGCCTCCTACTTAGGCGTAACCACCTACAGATAGCTAGGCACATCTCTCATTGAGGTACAGACCAAACATGAGCAGATCTAGCTAACCATGTGTCCCAATCTACTCAACTAGGGAAAACGACCTTCCTCTCCAAGCCGCCTATAAATACTTAGGATGCTTCCAGGTAATACACACAGGACAGCCCCCTTTCTGCTCTTTACTTTTACTAACCTCTCCTTCATGTACTAACTTGGGCGTCGGAGGTCCCTTCCCTGGAAAACACTCGGGGGACCCCCTGACTCTCGTTCTTCCAGTGTTGCATATATTATTCAAGTAAAGTATCTCCGAAGGTCAACATGTCCTACATCAAAGATGTCCTAGAGCATCATTTGGCATCATCTGTGGGAAACCATCCACAGGTCACAGTCATAAAGACTTGGTGTTCTAAGGACAAGGGAGTTCCCAAGTCCCTGCCTGTGCCTGAGCCCTCGATGGCAAATAATCAAGCACCCCTGAAGCCTTCCCTACCTGAGGACGAACGTCTTCTAAAGGTCATAATGGGCTTTTTGTGCTATTTCCAATGCTTTATTATGGCCGAAATGACATAGCAACTCGACCAAATGTGGTCACAAGCATGTTCGCATGCAAGGACCCCATCTCTGGAGACTCATTTAGGGAGGGGCCGTTGGTCATCTTGCCAAAGTTTGCCCAATATGAGCCTCCATGATGGGTCACCAATGGAGAATCCGTCATCCCGTCGATGGTACATGGCGAGGTCCAGATCAAAGGAATCAAGGACTTCACAATGTCGAAGTCTTTCTCCCTATCAAAAGTTCTGTCTCCTTGATGACAAAGTTACTCACCCAAGAGAAATTGCCACTCCCCTTTACTGCAGCATCATCGACAGTGAGGAGAGGACATCACTATGGTCTTGATGGAGAAGATCTTGGAAAGATTGGACAAGGTAGAAAAGTTGGTCTCACGAAAACCCGTTTGGTCAAGGTTATCTGAGACCTTCACCGGGGATGAGTCCCTATTCATCCAAGCAGTAGTAGAAGTACCAATGCTAAGCGACTTTTGGGTACCTCACCTAGAAACCTACAACGAGCGAAGTGACCCCCATGCTCACTTAACCAAGTATAACAGGAGTTTTGTGCTCCACGGAGCCAATGATGCCACCCTCTACAAGTGTTTTGAAGTAACACTTTCGAGACCAGCTATGACATGGTACAACTCTTTGGCGCCTAGGAAAATCTTGAGGTTCCAAGAGTTGTCCACCACATTCACCCAACAATTCATCAGGAGCAGACTAATGATGAAGATGTTGGTTCAAATGTTTGACATAGCCTAAAATAATAAGGAGACCATTTGGGACTACGTTAAAAGGTTCAACCGAAAGGCCTTTAGTGTCCCAGACTTCTGCCCAGAAATTCAAAATCTAGCTGTTACCCATTCCGGGGTAGTCCAATTATGGTGCCAAAATTGTGCATTTAGACTCCCAGGATTGGTAATGTTTTATAGGCCATCAGAACACTACCCTTAGTGTGCATGACCAAGTGGCCCTATTGGGCACTATATAAACACACGCATATTGGTCCAACCATCACACACATATTCACATTTCATGCACACTATGGCAGCAAAGAAGGAAATCACTAGCACAAGTCTTAATCTTGGCTACCACACATTAGGCAATCTTGTTAAGTTCTAGTGACTAGCCATTGCACTTGTAACTTCCACTAATAAACTATATCATTCTAGCCATGTACTCCTTATTTTATTTGCCCCATTATCAAGTAGAGACTTAGAGAAAACCAAGGAATTTTGTTTTACATCAAGAGCCCACCTATTGACCAAGTTATGGATTTTTAAAGTTGGTTACAAAATTCTGACAAAATGAATAGTACTTAGCCAATTTTGCAACATCATATCTTTGGCTACAAGGCCCCAAATTCAAAAATTCCAAATTTTAGTTCAACCTCTAGATGTTCTCTAGGTATGGTCAGAATTTAACGCAAATATTTCTTCTACACAAGGAGATATAAAACTTTAGGTATAGAGTCAAAATTCTGGTTACTTTATGACCATTTTGCCCATACAAAACTTCATAAGTGTGCAAACACTTCATTCACAAGGGAAAAATCCTCCATGGCTACCCCATATATGTCCATTACACATAGGAAATACATTCCCTTGTATTTAACAACCATATATGGCTAAAACATAATTAACAAGTAAGCAACCTATCATTCATACTTAGGCAGCTTTGCACCACATCACTTACATAGCCAAAACATTACTCAAATGTTCACATACTTGTCTCATTTTACATACACTACATGTATATGTAGACATACATTACACAATGGTCTTAACTCAACTAAATACACATCCTAAGTTACAGGAGTGCCTGAGACACAATGAACTCCAGAACAGGATGCTGGACTGCTGCTGCATAACACAATAAGTACCACCATTAAAAATACCAAATGTGCTCCTAAAATCACCAAACATTCCAGATCACAACTAGACATATGGAAGTTCATGTATCTGAAATTTCAGATCAAAAACCAAGCCACAAAGGTAAGTTTGAATGTGATCTTTCTACTGAACCTGAAATGACAGGATTGAGGGGAGTTAGTTTCATTGAGAAACTTAGTATGGGTAACACTTGGATTCAATAGGAAATATGACCATCATTAAAACCTACATCCGAGAAAAATAAAACACAAAACCACAATGCATATATACAAGATATAGCAACCAAATGTAGCAGCCATTGACAACCAACAAACACATGAGATGCGGCAGCAACATATACCATAGATTAGTCCATAAAACACATAATGAACATAACCAAATCATTATGGCAGCCCTCCTCAAGTTAATGCTTGGTATTTTGAGGATTTTAACACTAGTTAGTACTAACTTTGGGCTCTAAAAACCCTCATTTCGCTGCCATCTTTCAGCACTTCACATTAGGTCACAAAACCTTCAATAAGTGCACTCCCCTCACTAAGCTTGGTTCATCAAGCTCATGACTCTCTTCCAAACTTAGCCCTAGCTCCATGGTTGCTTCAAAAATATAGAAAAAACCCCATGAGAGCAAGAGAACCCTTACAAAGTGGGTAGGACAAAAATCAAGCTTCGTCCTTGAAGCATCAAAGTGATAGCTTATCCAATTGCTCTCTTTTGCCTTCAATTTGAATCAATTGCAAGTTTGAAGGTGTGGTGGCTATAGAGGAAGTGTGGATGTGTTCTTGGGATGGAGGAGGACGAAAATGAGAGAGATCCAAGTGAATTGGCCACCAAAATGGCCTTAAATGAGCTTAAGGGCACAAAACACACTTAAACAAGCTTAACCTTGCTTTATGTCATTTTCCTTCCCACTAATTATGGTTTCTTTGTCTTAAAATCATTGGCACACATGTACCCAACATTTTTTACTATTTATCAAGCCTTGGCTGCCTCCCCCATGGTGTGATAATTCTACAATTCCACCCCTTGACTTAAGTCAAAAGCTTGAACAACTTAAGGTTTACACTAGGACATTTAGGCCTTTATTCCATTTAGTGTTTCCTTTGTCCAAACTTGTCTTCAATGAGAAATTTGATCCTCTAGTAGCACTTTCATACCATTCATATCCTTCCCATAACTCTCCAAGTCTCTTTCTTGAGAGTTTTACAATTGAGTACCCAAATTTTCAAAACCTTACAAAATAGTCCATAGGTTGCTTTACAAACAAGCAATCCTTAAGGCTTTTCTTTGGGGCCAAGTTACCAACTTGGAACACTTTTAATGAGGTGTTCATCATGCATTTTACCCTCCACACTTCAATCACTATAATGAAAATTACACAATAGAATGATTTTTATCCATTATTGCACACTTGTAATTCTCCCATTTTTGTGAAGTGGTAACACTAGCAATGATTCAAGGGTTGAGGAGGGATTATTAGCTCTTCTACAAGTTTTAGAAGGATCCCCTGAACACCCTCGGAGAGTTTTACCGAACGGCAGAACGACACATGACAACTGACATGCTAAGGATGGGAGGACTAAACGCTGATCATCACCAGTATGAAGGTCAATGTCACCAACCTAGGTACCATGGCGAGGGAGGCAATAGGCCTCGGAAAGCCAGGGGAAAAAGGCCAATGACATTTACCCGTTTGAACACCGCAAGAACAAACATCCTGATGGCCTTAGAAAGGCAAACAACTTCAATTCAATGACCAAAGTCCATGACTTTGGAAAATAAGAAAACATGAAAAAGTACTGTCAATTTCATCGGGACCATGGCCATGACACAGAAGACTGTTTCTAGCTAAAGAAATACATTGAGTCCCTCATCAAGCAAGGCCAACTTTAGAGGTATCTAAGAATGCCCTCACCCAAGTCAAGGGACAAAAGAGATGAAGAGGAAAGGGAGAAAATGAGGAGTACGATTTGGATAAATGTTAGACAAACCAAAGTCCATGGAAACACCCTCCAACTTCAGCTAGGGTCATCTAGAAAATCACTACTAGAATACCCTCGGCAAAGAGAAAAAAGAAGGTGACGGAGATAGCAATGATAGAATTTGACATCTCGGCAAACAAGCTCACCTGGAATGACTAGTCAGTCATGAGGTTTCCACACGACAATTCCCTCTTGATCATGGCAAGGATCAGAAATTGGGATGTCAAAAGTGTCCTCTACAATGATGGTTCAAATGTCGATGTATTGTTTGCCCACTTGCTAATAAGCTTGGGTATTTTCGTGGGTGAGCTTAAACAAATGAGGTCACCCACATTCGAGGTAGGCCCTGTAGAACTCCCAGCACTAGGATGGATTAACCTCCCACTAATGCTGAAGGGTACTTTGGTTCAAACAGGAAAAGAACTCGTTGCCTCTACTATGACAAGATTCAGCATCATAAATGTCCCGTCATCCTACAACGCCATCCGTGGCAGACGAACACAAGGCAATCCTCACCTCTAAACTGATGTGAAATACCTCACAGTCATGTTTGAGGCCAAAGAAAAAGATGCCAGAACATACATCGATCAAGCCAAAGTAAGGAAGGTGTTTGTCAAAGCAAGATAAAACCTTGTTAAAGTTCATCTCCAAATTTCGGGAAAGGAAAGCATATTTGCCAAAGATAGGCTAAAAGGGGAAAAGAATTATAGTGAGAAAATAGAAACCGAGGATATAGAGTTAGTCTCAGACCAAAGCACCCAAATTGGGAAACAACTGGCTAAAGGTGAAAAAGAGAGACTTGTATATCTTTTATCAATGAACAAAGATTTATTTTTGTACTACCTAAAGGATATGCCCATAACAAATATGGACATAATCCAGCATAGTCTAAAAGTATGCCCTAAGGCAAAGCCAGTTCAACAAAAAAGCTTAGCATCTTAGTGCATAATAACAACTTTGTCAAAAAAGAAATCCAATGACTCTTGGAAGTTGGAACAATAAGGGAAGTCAAATACCTTGAATGGCTTAGCAACATCGTTGTTGCCACCAAAGAAGGGAGTGATAAACTCCGAATATGTATTGACTTAAGGAATGCCAATGATGCTTGTCCTAATAATTCGTATCCTCTACCTTCGATTAACCAATTGGTAGATTCAATAGCCGAATATAGCCTATTGAGCTTTCTCGACACGTTTAGTGGGTATCACCAAATTTGGATGAACCCCGAAGATGTGGAAAAAATGACATTCATAATAGACGCTAGAACGTAATGTTATGTAAGAATGTCCTTCGGCCTCAAGAACGCAGGAGCCACATATCAAAGGTTAATGAACAAGGTGTTTGATTCCCAGATCGGGAGAAACATGGAAGTCTATGTTGATAATATGATAGTCAAAAGAAAAATATCTAAAGATCATATCGCAAACCTAGAGGAAACCTTCCAACAACTCCACACCTTTGGAATCCGTCTAAACCCCAAAAAGTACATATTCAAGGTAATAGCCGGCAAAGTCCTTGGCTTTATGGTGTCGGAGAAAGGCATAGATGCCAATCCAAAGAAAGTTATGACCTTGCTTAGATTCTAACCTCCCACAACTATAAAGGACATACAAAGGCTTATTGGAAGAATAACAACACCTAGTAGATTCATTTCTAGATATGGGGATCAGTGCCAACCCTTCTTCATGGTGCTCACTAAACCTACCAAAAGTGAAGCTAAGCCTAATGCCGAGGAACACCCTTGGAATGAAGAGTGTCAAAAAGCCTAGGAAGAACTGAAGAACTATTTGTCCTTCTTACTGACACTACGCCAACCTAGAGAGGGAAAACCCTTTCTACTTTACCTCGCTGCCAACAAAAAAGCCATAAGTTCAGTGCTTGTCAGGGAGGAAGGAGGAAAGTAATGGCCAGTATATTATGTTAGCATGTCTTTACACGATGCCTAAGCTAGGTATCCAACATTGCTAAAAATAATCTATGCCTTCATTATGGCAAGCAGAAGACTTCGGTAAGGACACTCCATTAGGGTTCGAAGTAACCTACCTCTTCGGCCTATTATGAAGAAGGTGGACTATTCTGGCCAACTATCAAAATGGTGCATTGAGCTTGGTGAGCATGACATTACATATGAACCAAGGAAAGCAACAAAATCTCAGGCTTTAGCAAACTTCATAGCTGAAATGCCTGAAACTAAAGGCGGCTCAACAAACCTCAACGATAAGGACCCTGAATGGATGCTTTTCAGGGATGGCACTTCAGGTTAGAGCACCAGGGTGCTGCTATAGTACTACGAGGACCTAAGGGTATGGAAGCATCAAAAGCCATTAATCTTGAATTCCATGTCACCAACATCATCACCAAATACAAAGCTCTCATAGTGATAGCCAAAGTGCTATTGCCTACAAGGCCTTTGAGTAAAGGGGACAACACCACCCTCAAGACTGAACAGGACCAACTTCAGAGAACAGGCACATGACCACCCTCGGTTATTCACCCCAGCCAACCTTGGATCATGACCTAGTACCACCTTCAAAAAAAGAGTTAGTGTAAAAAATCTAAAGGCTTATAGTGACTCCCAACTAGTAGTTTGGCAAACAACAGGGGAATATGGTGCTAAGGACTTGAAATTGGAGAAATATCATGACCTTGTTAAAGAGCTAGTCCAAGAATTTAACAAGGTAAAGCTAGAAAAGGTACCTTGGAGAAAGAACATGGAAGCAATTATATTAGCTGATAGCCAAAGTGCTATTACCCTGACCACCTACCTGTTGGGTTTCGGGAGCCAAACAGCGCAGCGGAATTTAACCGAAACCCTCCAGGATCCAAGTGAAACGGGATAAACCGGGTGTTCGAAAATTTTCATACCTAATTTTCGATTGAGATCTTTCACTCAACTGTAGAGTCGAATCACAAAACCTGAACAGTTGACGTGTTCAGGCTCTCTATGGTATCCACACGAGCCTCTCGGGATCACCACGCTTCCACCACGTCCCGGTAGATGCGTTTCTCTTGCGCTCGCAGTGCTAGCTTGTGTCCTCCAAGGAATTGCAAGAGAAGAGTGCGGCTGTCCTTTTTGGAGGCTAGGGCAAGGAGACCTACGAATTTCTCACTTAAAAGTTGTATTTATAGTGAGACTCAACTTCCAGGCCTAATGGGTTTCAAAGCCCTAATCCAATTAGGATTTAATTTCGGGCTTAATAATGGCTCAACTCTTGGGCCCATTATTAATACGAAATTAAAGTGAAACCATAACCCAAATAATTAGCCCATGCACTCTAATGATCCAAATTGCTCTATGTGTGCGACCCAATAGGCTCTTATCACGTTGGCAATGATCATAAATCACATTTATGATCATAAGCAATGAGCGGTGTCTAGCAACACATCATTGCTACCCAAGTGACAAGATTGTCGATGATTCGACTAAACCTTTATGATCATCACCGATATATGCCATTGTCCCTTTGTCCAAGATATCAAGACTAAGCACGAGACATGGAATGTGTCACTCTCGTATAGCCCAATCTTTGGTTTCTTGATTACCGAGTAGACTAACTTAAACTGATGACATTGATATCGTATATCAACTCATCCGAGCATGGCCATGCATTTTCTAAGTCTCACTCTATCAAGGGGCCCGAAGATATCGCTCCCGTTACATAGGAGGGACAAATCCCATCTTGATCATACAAATCCCTCCGCATGATATGTGACATACCCAATGACCTCCTTCAAGTTCACTCAGTTATGAGCAACAAAGGAAAGTATCAAAGTATGTGACTCACATGTAGGGAACCTTGATGATCTTAGGTCGAAGGACTACATATACCCTGATCACTATGAGAATCACTTATGACACTCATATAACGATCCATGTAGTGTTCTCATGGTGGGTCGGTCCAGTACACAAGTTCTCCAACTTGTACCCATATGTAGACTACATATCTCATATTAGTCTCCACATACGCTAGTCGTTATGTATTATTGCAACCCGCTCCACAATAATACTAGACCAGGGACTTTTAAGAATATCATTATTCTAGGGTTACAATTATGTTTGTTAAGTTACGCAGGAACAAAACAACAAACATAATTGCTGGATTAATGCCTTAATAAAATATCATGACTCAATTGTGCAAAAATACAATCATCTCATGATTGGCTTTTGGGCACAACACTAACACCACCGACCACGGGAAAGAGGGAGCCAGACACCTGAGGTCTGGGACCTCGTAAAGGACTCCGGAGAAAAGGAAGTCATGCACCTGTGGCATACGACCCCGGTAGATTGCCAAAACCAGCTACAGGAACCAGCGTATCGCCTCCTTAGGGACGGTGACCAAGCCACCTTCAGGGGAGAAGGACTGACCACCCTCCACGGGAGAAAGCCCCCAGAAGATGGAACTACCAAAGTACCAGCCTAACTCCGAGAGAAGGCCCCTCATCCCGAAGTAAGACATCGACCAGAGAGACCTCAGTCACTTACGTCTCTGTTACGCCACCTTCAGGCACGCTCTGATACGCTACCTTTAGGCACACTCTCATATGCCACCTTCAGGCATGCTCTGGCACGCCGTCGCAATCTGATGTCCTATCACGAAGGGCTACAGCTCGCGGCCCGAGGAGCCTACAGGTGGCTAGGGTCCTCCGCGCCCGGAAGCACACCTTCCGACCATACACGTGTCGAACACGTGTCATAATCCAAAGGGGTCACCCCCCTTTCTTTTATACAAAGAAAAGGGTCATAGAAAGGGGGGGCTAGGCTCTCTTCTAGAAGAGAAAAAAGGGGACAGAAAGGTTGGAAAATGGAGGACGCTCTCTTCTCTCCACCTGGAGGCTCTTCCCTCTAGCCCTTAGGAGGATCTCCACCAGGCAAGCGCCTCTTGTGCTTATTACTACGCCATCCTCTCTCTCTCTAAGCACTGATTTGGGCGTCGGAGGTTCCCCCCCGGAAAATTACTCCGGGGGCTCCTAACCCTTCTTTGTTTTCTGAGTGTTTCAGCCAGGTCTCCTTGAGGAACCATTCCTCTGGGCTTTCCCCCGCATCGGAGGTACCTCCCGTCCTCACCTACCACGGGACCAAGAAGCTGCCGACCATCCTCTAAGGCGATCCGCCCTGCACGCCTTCCTTTCGCACCTCCGGGACCCCCTACTGCCCACACCATTGCACACAGTGGAGATGCTGGCTCCGCCTAACTGGACCACATCAGATGCTGGCTCCGCATGAACAACATCATTAGCCAAGTCAAAACAGTCAACAAAAATACTTGATTCTCTGATCATATTCGTAATGGCACTCATGGCCTCCGAAAAAGGGTAAAAGGATTCAATAAATGAATATTTGATGAATTCCTCCTTACTCTAGGACCCTCAGGAAGCAGTAAAGGTGCAAAAGTGATCGAGAAGATACTTCCTGATTGGGGAGGAGTTGTACAGACAAGGATACTCAAATCCCTTGCAAAGATGTGTTAGTGAAAAGGATGTCGAAGTAATACTGAAAGTAGTTCATGAAGGAATATGTAGATCCTAAATTGGGACAGATGCCCTAGCTAGAGTACTACTTCAACAAGGATATTTTTGGCTAACCATAAAGAAGGAAGCTTGGTAGTTCATGAGATAGTGTAACAAGTGCCAGTGACATGCGCCAATCCAAAGAATGGCTTTAGAAGTGATAACTTCAGCAAATTACCCATGCCCATTCGTTGTATGGGAAATTGACCTCATTGGTCCCCTCCATACGGCTCTAGGAAGCGTCAAATATTGCATCATTGCAGTAGACTACTTCACAAAGTCGATCGAGGTAGAACCCTTGGCAACAATTTTGGCCAAAGACATTCAAAAGTTTGTTTGGAAAAACATCATATGTTGATTTAGTTGCTTAAGAGTGATAGTAGCACTAATGGTTCCCAATTCATTAATAAAAGATTCCAAGAATTTACCACAAGCCTCGGCATAAAATTACACTTTGCCCTAGTTGCTCATCCTCAAAGCAATGGACAGGTTAAAGTATCCAATAGGACCTTGAATGAGGGTCTGAAGAAAAGGCTGAATGAAGCCAAAGGAAAATGGCCCAGTGAACTTCCAAGCATACTATGGAGTTACCAAACAACCCGTAGAAGAGCAATGGAGGAGACCCCCGTTTCACTCATGTTCGGGATAGAGGCTTTGATCCCTATTAAAGTTATAAAGCCTTCCATAAGAATACAAGTATTTGACAAAGAAAGGAACAACCTTGGCTTAAGAGCCAAACTTGATATGGTTGATGAACATAGGGAAATGGCCGAAGTTAGAAGAAAGGCTTTCCAGCAATGAGTAGCCATCACCACTAACTTGAAAGTCAAACCTAAAGGAATTAAGATAGGAGATCTTGTTCTCCAAAAGGCTGAGTTTAAAGACAGAAAACCATCTCATGGTGTACTTCCAACAAATTGGGAAGGACCGTATTTGGTTGCAAATAAAGTTCATCCAGGAGTGTACAAACTCAAAAATGCTGAAAGAGAAAAATTGAAAAACACCTGGCATTCAGATTCTTTGAAAAATTTATACGCTTAGAAAATTTCTAAGGACTTAGAAATTTTCAAAAAGAACATTGTATTTACAGGAAGTTTTCCTAAGTTGTTACTAGGGAATTTTTGAAGTCGAGTACTTAACAAATGCAAACTTTCCAAAGATATTGCAGAAATGAAACATTTAGGTAAATTTTTATTTCTTGAGATTGCCAAAGGTTGTGAAATGTGGTTCTTCATGAACATTCTAGCTAAAAAGTGCATATAATGTCTAACTGAAGATGGCAAAACACCGACCTTGGTAGTGTTTTACCTTAAAAATGGTAAATGACAATCTGTCAAAGGAAAAAGCCAAATGAATCCTTTGAAAATCTTTTTGAAGGTGATGATGCAAATACTTTAAGCACTAACTCTTTGTCCAAAATGGTGAAAATAATGACATTGTATATGTTCATCCAAAGCCAAAGGTGATTCTCGAACGTCTTGTCAAAATTGATAAACACTTAGTCAAAAAATTGGCGAGTACGTAACTTGAACAAGAGTACTCTCCAAAGATGGTAATAGTACAAAAAATGGTGAACGTTCTTGTTGAAGGTAGTGAAACTGCCGAATGTGGCTAGCCAACTAGAAGTATCGATGCTTCTTGTGGACTTAGCCAAAATTTTGAACACAAACTTGAAAATAAAAGGAATTTCATTAAGATAAAGGAAAGGTACAAAAAAAATGAGGGGAGACCCCTTAACTACTCCTCCTCCTCATCCTCTTGGGACTCTTTGGCATCAACGTCTTCTACAAGCTTCGGAGGTTGCTTAGGAAGGTTTAGAAATTTTCTCTTCGACCATTCCAAGGAAGAACCTTCAAGCATATCAAGGGCCTGAAGAAAGGAGAGGTCGATGTCAGGATAGCGTGAAAGTACTTAATGTCGAGCAAGGTAGAAGACATCTTGAAATAAAATCTTCAATGCCTGATCGGCCTCCACCTTTTTTGCCTCCAAGGCCACCATTTCCTTCTTAAAGGCCTCCAATTCTTTCTTCTTCTTTTTCTTCCATTTTTTTAGTTGCTCCACCTCAACTGATAGTTGGGCCTTCTCTAAAAAAGAGTTCATCAGGCTAGAAAGAAGCCTTATCATTCTTTCTAAAAGGCCTCAGTAGAAGAAACTTGCTCAAAAAGCATCTTCCCAAGGTCAAACACTCGGGAAGAATTATCATCAAAAAGCTTTTTCTTGCTCTCCATCATTTCTTGGTGAAGTTCGCCATACTTGAGGCAAGGGCTTGCAAAAGCTTCTTGAGGCAAGAGCTTGCAAAAAATACAACCTTGATTCTTCTGAAGGGGGGCATGTGATAGCTGAAGGGCTATTGCCTACAAGGCATTCGATAAGGGGACAACACCACCCTCGGGACTTAACAGGACCAACTTCAAAGAATAGGTGTATGACCACCCTCAGTTATTCACCCTAGACAACCTCGAATCGTGACCTAGTACTACATTTAGAAAATGACACAGCCAACCCTGGGAAAAAGTGCCTTGTACTGTCTTCGGATATTGTATAACCAACTTTGGGTTATGCACCAACCATTCTTGAACAATTATCTAATATAACCTTAGGAAATTCCTCATCACCCTCGTCGATAAACATGTCTTTCGAAGGGGTTTGAGAACTTCCAAAGGCTCATAGAGGGAAATGACAAATATATGGCTAGGAAGGCCATTGACAAGGAGCCTCCACATACCCCTAGCCTTCTACCTAGGCTTAACCACCTACAGACAACTAGGCACACCTTTACCTGAGGTAAGGACTAAACATGAGTAGATCTGGTTGACCACGTGTCCTAATCTGCTCGACTATGAAAAATGGGCTTCTGCTCCAAGCCTACTATAAATACTTAGGAGGCTTCCAGGTATTACACACGAGATAGCCCCCTTTCTATTGTCTACTATTAGTAACCTTTCCTTCATATACTAACTTGGGCATTGAAGGTCCCTTCCTCGGAAAATACTCCGGGGACCCCCTAACCCTCATTCTTTTAGTGTTGCAAAAATCATTTAGGTGTAGCATCTCTGAAGGTCAACATGTCCTACATCGAAGATGTCCTAAAGCATCACTATAACATTGCCTTTGACAAGTTGAAGAAGCTGCTCACCTCTGCACCGATTATACAACCTCCCAATTAGAACATTCATCTTAAGATCATGTGCATTGCTAGTAAATATGCTATAGGACTTGCACTTGGCCAGAGGATTAGGAACAACATCCATGTCATCTACTACGCATTAAAGATGCTAAATCCTACCCAATGCAACAACTCAACCGTAGAAAGTAAGCTTTTAGCTATTGTTTTTGCTTTAGATAAATTTCGATCATATTTACTAGGATCTAAAGTAATTATTTTTTTCTGATCATACAACTCTCAATATTTGTTGGCAAAGAAGCCATCTAAGTTCAGACTGAAATGATTGGTTTTGTTATTGTAAGAGTTCAACACTGAGATCAAAGATAAGAGGGAAGTTGATAATTCTGTAGTTGATTACTTAAGAGCATGAAGAAGAGGCTTTGCCTATTTCAGACATTGTTTCCTGGCGAGTAGCTACTACAGGTGCAAGTTATGGATCCTTGGTTTACTGATATTTTTAATTTCTTAGTTGCTAAAATTTTACCAAAAGACTTGAGCAAAGCAAAGAAGAACAAAATAAAAAATGACTCTAAGTATTATATTTGGGATGAACCATATCTTTGGAAAATTGGTTCTGATCAAATTATTCATATATGTGTGCTTGATGATGAAATTCATTCCGTTTTTACTTATTGTCCTAGTTATGCTTATGGAGGACACTTTGGTCCTAAAAAGACAGCTACAAAAATTTTGGACAGCAAGTTTTATTAGGAATCATTATTTAAGGATTCTTACTAGTTTTTCAAGTTTTGCGAAAGATCCCAGTGATTTGGAAATTTATCCTATTGAAATGAAATGCCCTAAAAGCCTATGTTATACTGTGAGCGTTTTGATGTATGTGGAATGGATTTAATGGGACCCTTTCCTAACTCTTTTGGATTTGTTTATTTATTGCTTGTTGTGGATTATGTTTTGAAATGGATAAAAGCAAAGGTTGTTGTAAGATTTCTCAAGTCTAACATTTCGGTAGGTCTGGGATTGCTAGACCAATTATTAGTGATCAAGGTACACACTTCTGTAACCATACTATTGAAACATTGATGAAGAAATATATAGTGCACCATTGGATAGCCACTGCTTACCACCTACAAACCAACGGGCAAGTTAAAGTTTCAAATCAGGAGATAAAGAGCATTCTGGAGAAAATAGTCAATCTTAACCAAAAAGACTGGAGCTTGTGTTTGGAGGACAAACTATTGGCTTATTGGATAGCCTATAAAACACCGATTAAAATGTCACCATATCGGTTAGTTTATGGTAAGTTGTGTCATATACCTGTAGAAATTAAAGATCGTTCTTTTTGGGCAGTTAAGTAGTGCAAATTGGATTTAAAAGAAGTTAGAAAGGAAAGAAAGTTGCAACTCTGGGAGCTAGAAGAAATCAGGCTAAAGGCATATGACAATGCTAGCATGTAGAAGGAGCGCATAAAATACTTTCATGACAAGGGGCTGAATCATAAACAATTTTCTAAATGTTAGAAGGTATGGTTTTTTTAATTCGAGATTGAAGCTCATGCTAGGTAAGTTGAGATCTAAATTGATTGGTCCATTTGTTGTAGTGAATACTTTTTCTCACGGTGTTGTTGAAATTGAAACTATAGAGACTAACAAAGTTTTTACAGTGAATGGTCACAGGTTGAAACTTCTTCTTGAAAATGTTATCTTTTATATCAAAAGGATTCACTTAACTACTCCTATCTATTAGTCAAGCTGATGTAGAAAGCAGATTGTCTAGCCAAAGACAATAAAGAAATGGGCTTTTTGGAGGCAACCCAAGTGTGGTTTTGTACCATGAACAATTAGGATTTCTATTCTTTTCTTTTGTTTTTATTTTCCACATTTTATTTTTCAAGCTCTTTGTTCTTACAATAGGTTTTCTTGGTCAAGTAGTTTCTTTTTTAAGCTAGAAGTGAAGCAAAATAGGGGCAACAAGCTAAATTATGGTCCCGAGCTGCGAATCACTGTGAGATCACCTTTCAAGGTAATACACTTTCTTTTCCCCATTTGTGTTCTTATTGTGAACATTAAGGACAATGTTTGATTTAAGTGTGGGGGAGTGGATAGCTTAGGCTTAATTCTTTTTATTTATTTTTGTTTTCAAAATTTTTAACTAAAACTTATTTGTTTAGTACTTCTAAGCATTGATCTGAATTGTTAAGATAATTTCACTTTTTTGGTTCTTGAATGTTTAGCTTAAGTGTTAAGTTAGTAATTTAATAGTCTTTATGTAACTCTCAAATCTTATTTTTAAATTTTTTTTCTCTTTTTGATCAAGCTAGTTGATTATTATCTTGATAAGCTGATTTTTGCATCAAATTTATGTGCTTAGTACATTGATTTAAAATGTTAGATTATGAGCTTATTAAGTTAGATATGTGATTCATTGTGGTTGATGGATTATTAGAATCAGTTGAGAAAAAAAGATGTTTAAATTGTTGTGTTCTAATAAATAATAAGTTGCTGCTCTGTTGTTTCTAGATATTGAAGTAAATATGTGTTTTTTATTAAGGCAAGAGTTCATCACCACTCGAAAGGGTACTAGAAACATGAGTATGGTCAAAGACCAGATTGGAATTATGTCAACTTAGTAGCTTGGGTATGACAGAGCTCTTATGATACACTTATTAAATGACAGAACACAATAAAAAGATTTTAAAAAAGCACAAAAAATGGGGGGGGGGGGAAAGAATCAATTAAAATCGGAACAAGAAATAAATTCTTAATTGATTTCTTATTTTCCATGTGTTTGTGGTAAGATTGGTTGTGTTTTTTGAGCTCTTATCCAGTTGGTTTTTTTCTTTCTAGTGGGTGTGTAAGTTTGATGTTTTTCTCAAGTTTTGTGAGGTAATTGTTACTAGATTATGAAGAAATGGTTTTCGTGGACTTATTTTATTTTCAGTTGCTATTGCCTAGTAGATTTCATTCTTAATTCCTCTTGTTAAGTTTTTCAAGACCTTTAGATATGAAATTAATTTACACTCTTTAGCTCAAAAGTGTATTTCTATATTTTTCAAATTTTTTCTATTTTAAGTTTGGCACAAGGATGATCAAAAGCTAAGTTTTGGGGAATTTGATGAGTTCATAATTTATATTTATTTATTCTATAATTTTCTTTGCTTTTCTTTCAGTTTATTAACTTAATAGGGATTATTGATGATATTTTGCATTTTTGAAAGAGTAACTTTTCTGTAGACCAGGTTTATATCGTGTGTCATCCTTGAAACATACAATAATTGTCATTTTGACCCCATTTCTCAAAAAAGTAAGCATTCATGCCCTCATGAAACACAATAGACTTTTTCTTTTCCGTGACCTCAGGGCAAACTATTTGGTTAGGTAGCATGGATGATATTCTAATTTTGGGAGAAGCTAGGCGATGGATCGAATGCCAGCGATCACCCTTTTCATTTTTTTTAAAATTTTGTTTTCTTGTTCTTCTCTTATTCTTCTATTTCTTTCTTTATTTATTTTCATTTTTTTCTTCATTTTTTTTCTTTGTTTTGTTTTGTTGTATATTTACCTTTTCCATTTTTATTTTCTTTATTTTTATTTTCTCATCTTTTTCCAGTTTCCCCTTTTTCTTTTTCTTATTTTAGTATTATTTCAAGTTTTGTCTATTGTTTTATTTCAAGTTTTACTCCTTATTTTCTTAAAATAATTTTTTCACATTTTTTTACTTAGATTTATTATATTATTCTTATTTCTTCTTGTCCTTTTATGTCATATGTCTATCTTTTTCCATTTTTTTATTCTTTACCATTTTTTATTTTGTATCTTCGTGTTTACTCTTTTCAAATGGTATGTTTGTTCTTTTAGAATGCATTATTTATTCTTTGAGAAGGCATTGATTGTTCTTTTTTGTCTTCATGTTTGTTCTTTTAGAAGACATTGTTTGTTTTTTGTTACTTAAGTGTTTGTTCTTTTGATGATGTACTATTTTTCTTCTTTTATGATGTGTTTGTTTTCTGTTGTTTTAGAAGCCTTGTTTGCTCTTCTAGAAGGGCATGTTTGTTTGTTTACATTTTCAGGCATTGCATAAATTACTTGTTCTTTTGTATTTTGGTATTTATACTTACGAGCCTGTTTGTTCTTTTAAAAGGCAATGTTTGTTTTTTTTTGTCTACATGTTTGTTCTTTTAGAAGGCATTGTTTGTTTTTTCTTTTACATGTTTATTTTTTGTTACTTAAGTATTTGTTCTTATCGAAGGCACTGTTTGTTCTTATACATGACCATGTTTCTGTAAACTTCTTATTCTTTTGTCTTCTGATGTTTGTTCTTTTATAATAGCATGTTTGTTCTTTTAGAAGGCATTGTTTGTGTTACACCCGGAATTTGTTAAACGATAAAGTCCCGGGTTAAGTGGATTAGTGGCATAAAAAGTTTCTTAATTTGGAAACTTAGCAATCAAATTGAGGAGACATGGAATTAATTAATGAATGGGCATAAATGAGTATTGGACACTCTTGGAATAAACTTGGCTAAGGCCAAGAGAATTGGTGATGTAAATGATGGAATTTGAAGTTGAGGGACTCAATTGCTCAAAGAAAAATTTTGTGGGAGGACTCAATTGAATAAATTAAGAAAGTTTGAAGACCAAATGGGGGATTAGCCCAGTTTTCATGTCATTTCTAGCCATGGCCGCCCACCCCCATTTAGCCATTAAAAAATTTTGGCCACATAAGCCTCCACTTGCATTATTTAAATCCTTCCACTTACCTTGTCCCCCACTTGCCATATAATATAATATATTCTTATTCTTTGTCTCCCACTTTACATTATTTAATCCTCTCCACCATCACTTGTCCAATGAATATTTTAATTGGCATTTGACTTATTCTCCCCCTTTTGAATTCAAAATGGCCGGCCACCCTCATTTAAAATGCATTTGATGTGCATTTAAGGCGAATTTGGTGTAATCTCCCTTCATTTAACATGACGTAACCGGCCACCTTCTTGGAAAATGCATTTCATTTGCATTTTCCTTGCATTTGTATTATCTCTCTTCATTCCAACGCAACCGGCCATCCCACTTCTCATTTTCACTCACATCTCTCTCTCTAGCAAAAATGCTCTCCCTTCTCTCTAGAACTCACATCCGGCCATGAGTGTTCTTCCAAGTCTTCATCTTCTTCCTTCATTCTAGCATTCGGCCATGGCTGAAACTACCTTTCCTTGTACATGCAAACACGTTACCTTAGTGATTTCGAGCTTGTAAACCCATCTAGAGTAAGAAAATGAAGAAGAACATCAAGAAACATGGAGTTGAAGATTTGGCCATGAAGAGATGATGGTGTTCTTGAGCTCAACTCGAGAGCTCATGAACATACATGGCATGTTCAAGCCATGAGGAACAAGGAAATCAAGGAAAATTTCAAGGAAAGGTAAAGCTCAAGTTCGGCCGAAGAGGGGTTGTAAGTAGAACCAAGATTTTCTTGGTAGTTTGTGATTTTTGAGCTTAGAAAAGTAAGATTTTACTTACTAATATATTCGGCCATTTTTGTGATTTTTGCTAGAAAACCCCTTGAGGATTCGTCCATGGAGGTTTATGGAAGAAAGCCAAGTGTTCTTGGCAAGTTTTGAAGTCTTGGAGGCCATGCAAGCAAAGACCATGAAGGTCACATGCATGGTGAGATTCGGCCAAGTGGGAATCTTGGCATGCAAGGGTTTAAACCATGTATTCATGGTAGTACATGTGTTCTTATGAACATGCAAGATGTTAGCCAAGAAATGGAGGTAAAAAGAAGAGATTTTGTAAGCTAAACAAGCTAGTAGAGTTTCGGCCATGTCTTGTTTAGTGTGACTTGGCATGTTAGCCATTGTAATCTTGGCATTTTTGAGTTCTTTGATGTTCATGGACCAAAATATCAAAGAAGGAATAAAGAGAAGTTTCGGCCTTAGTGCCATTTTTGGTGGTTGTGTGTGTAAACCATGTGTTCATGGTATCTAGGTGTTCCTAGTAAAAAGGGAAGCCAAAATGGTAAAGAAAAAGTGAATGATGAATTCGGCCATGATGACAAGTTTGTGAAAAATTGGTGTTAGCCAAATGTTCTTGGCATAAATGGTCCTTAGAAAACTTGAGGGACTAAATTGAGCAAAAGAAAGGAATAATGGGGCAAATTTGGCCAAGAGTTAAATTTGGAAGGCCTAAATTGAAAACCAAGTGTTCTTGGTGGTAAATGGTCCAGAAACTCCTAAATGGGCTATTTTGGGCTATATTGGTGAAATTGGCAAAATGGGCTAAATTGCCTAAATGGGCTTCATTGAATTAGACTTGGACAGAAAAGTTGGGCCAAGTTCAGAAAAGAAATAAAATGCCAAATGGGCCTGAGAAAATAAAAGGCCAAGTGGGCCTGAGAAAATAAAAGGCTAAGCGAGCCTGAGAAAATAAAAGGGCAAATGGGCCTGGGAGAGAATAAAAGGCCAAATGGGCCTGAATTCAGAGAAAGGGCAAGTTAGGCCCAAATTCAAAGAATAAAGGCCAAGTTGGGCCTAGGATTGAAGGAAAGGCCAATTGGGCCTAGGTTTCAAGAAGTGGGCCTTAAGCTCAAAAAAAGGCAGAATTGGGCCTTACCTCCTTAAGTAGAGGTCCATTAAGGAAAAGATAAGTTCCAACAACAATAGAGCAGAGAAAGGCAAGGACATTGAGCAAAGGTTGCAAAGTTTAAGTAAGGATTCCTATACTCACTTATTACATGGTGCATTTCCGTAAATTTCATAGTGAGTATTAGTGCCCCTATGTGATGGTCAATGAACCAAGTGATAATAGGTGTGCATGACAGGGCTAAGTGGTTGTTCTTTTTGTGAGGACTCATGATACTTTCTTAGTTGAATAATTGGGCACATAAGTGCATAGTGGGCGAGTTAGTGTTGCTTCGGCAACTATGGTTATGGTTTACTCATGAGTAATTAGCAAGCATTTAGGGCTAGGAATTGAGTTTGGCCAACTCAATTCCCAAGCTAAGGAGCGCTCAGTAGGTTATAAAAATAAATGGCATGCCGGGATTAGTGGTATGGATTATGCTAATACTTGCGATGCCCACGATGACATGGAACATGATGTTACAAGGACAGTGGTGGTGTGTGTGTTGTGTTGTGTGCTTCTCTGAAATTGTTTGTGCATGCTGACCCTATTATATTTATTATTGCTATCATGCTATATCTGTATCTTCTTTGTTTTAGTGTTTTCCTTTGCAGGAACATGGATTAATTGCCATTACATTCTTGGCACAAGTTTAGGCTTTGGAAGCCATATGATGACTTTGAAAGTCATGATATAATTACCTCACTAAGTTAGCCATTCGATGCCGTCGGGATCCTTACTGAGTTTTATAACTCACCCGCCCTAATTTATATTTTGTAGGAAATGGATTGCTTGAAGGTTAAGCTAGGAGTACCAGAGTACTCGTTTTAAATTGCTAAAGGGTTGGGTATTTGTGTAGTATTGCTCATTATATTCATTTGACTCTAAGTGACTCATGTGGTATAGATTGTGATGGCCAGGGGCCTCATCATTCAGAGTCATGATGACTGGAGGGGAGACTTCTGGGAGGAAGAACGCCTGGTGGAATGGATCGCCCAAAGGAGAGTGCCTGAAAGCTTAGAAACAAAGGGTTAGGAGGCCCCCGGAGTGTTTTTCTGGGGGGGGAGCCTCCGACGCCCAAGTCAGTGGTGGCTGAGAGAAAGGCAGAGAAAATAGCACAAAGGGCTGAGGAGTCTCGCCTGGTAATTTTCTCAGAGTGTGGGAGCAGTGTTTTGCCAACCAGCCTTCTGCCAAGTATTAATTCCTGGTATTTATAGGAGCGCCTAGCCCGTTCAGATCGCGACACATGTTCGGTCGGATGTTCCTGAATTTCTAGGCGTAGGAGTTAGATAGCTGGTAGCAGGTTGCCTTGAGCCGTGTGCTGAGATGGGCCATCATGTGATTTTGATGGCGTCAGCGTGGCAGTGCGCCTTTTGAGGTGGATTGTGGCGTCTGTGAATGGATGTGTCAGAGGCTTCCTTAAATGCTTCCATAAATGCTCCTGCCGTACTCCCGAGGTCCCTGGGTGAGGTCGTCCTTTGGTACGGACAGAGCCTCTTCGGGAAACAAGCCCTCAGTTCGGGGGTTCCCAGTTTCAGGGAGTTCCGCCTTCGGGGATATCATGTTCGGCTCGCTATGTCTGGTGCCGCTTTTCCGAAGGCGATCTGTTCACAACCTTGGGGGGGCAAGTAGTGTCCTCGGGTTTTCCTGGCGTGCCGGGCTCGGAGCTCTTCGGCTATCTCCCGAGGTGCATGATCACACCTTTTCTCGGGTAGCGCCAGCTTCTTCTGGCCATTCTTGTGGCAGGGAGTTCGGCCAGATAGAGGCGATAGCGTTTGGCTATCACATGCCCCCCTTTGGAAAGCCGAAGTGAAGACTTCGGTTTTGCATCTCTTTCCGAGGTTGTTTATGGGAGTCTCTTTGGAAGCTTAACCTGTTCCGAGGATGCGCCTTTTGCCCGAAGATCATGGGCTCTTCGGCCTTGGCCTGTTCTTTGGTGTCTTCGAGGCGGAGCCTGTGCCGAAGATACACCTCTTGCCCGAAGGTCATGGGCTGTTCGGCCATAGCCTGTCTCTTGGCGTCCTCGAGTTGGCCTGCTCTTTGTTTCTGCAGGTCTGTTTGGCCAAGCGTGTCAGTCTGAGCGGCGCGTCCCAGTTTTCCAGGGATGTCAGAAGACGTGTCCCAGTTTTCAAGGGACGTTTGGAGGGCGTGTCCCCCATTTTTGTGCAGCGGTTGACACGTGGCGCTTTGCCATTGGAGGAGAGTCGCGTCATTTACAGAGGGCACGCCTTTTCAGGTGCAGAGAACAGTTACGGCGACGGTTCGCCTCCAAAGGGTACTTATGACGATGTTTCGGTTACCCACCTCTGGCTTTATAAATAGCCCATTCCATCATAAGTTCCCTTTGCTTTTTCTTCTGCTCTTTTCTCTGCTTTGCCCCTGTTCTTGCATTTTCTTGCTTTTTGTGGCGGAGCTACCTTAATCAGAGCTTTTTTCCAGCCAACTTTCACGACGGCGTCCTCAGATTTTGGCAAATCTTTCGGTGGGTTTTTGTTTTTCAGAGCGTTTTGATCGCTCTGTTCTTTTGAGTTTTTCTCTGGAAACTGTTTTCTTCCGTTTTCAAACTCGTTTTCATGTCGAAAATGCCCATTCCTGAGAGCTGGCAGCCTCTTTTAGCCCATCCTTGTTGCACCACCCCTGCAAAGTTAGAGAGGTGGAAGAAAAAATTCTTTCTTCCCTCTTACGCCATTACTAGGCTGCCTCGTTCTAGCCATTATGCTTTTTCAAACCATAGTAAGGAGGTTACCATTTTCCGAGCCCAGCTGAAGGCCGGTCTTCGGTATCCTCACCCGAAGATGGTGTGCGAGTTCTGCAAATTTCATGGCATTGCTGTGAACCAGCTTCCCCCGAACTCGTTCTGCTATTTTAACGCCTACCTCTGCATGTGTGGCGTCTTCGGGATAGAACCCCATTTCATAATCTTTATGCAGTACTACAAGCTCTCTGTGGTCCCGAAGGGTGGCTTCTATTTCATGCTACCTCGGGGATCCGGGAGCAAGAAATTCATGTTCACCTTCGCCACTAAGGATAGCTGGCGGGGGTGGCAACAGAAGTTCTTCTTCCTGAAGATGGACGAGGCCTGGTCGTACGTTCCGACCAAATGGGCTCAGGGAACACTGGATGTGGACGTTGTTGATCCGAGGATGCTGCTGACCCCAGAGTTGGCTCCCGTGTTCGCGGATTTCGACGCCCGCATTCGGGCTGTCTCTGACTGGGATCCCGAGGTCGCTCCGCGCGCCCTTTACCCTTTTCCAATTAACTGGAAGTTGATGACCGAAGAGGTCCTTCGGGAATTAAAGGTGGTAAAGGAGCACAAGACTGACCTCAAGATGCCAGCTCCTGCCATCGCCGGGAAGGATTCCTGGTTGGTCAAGCTTCTCAAGGAGGAGATTTCTTTCGAAACGTTTGTCGAAAGTGAGTCATCTTCTACTCCTTTGCTATTTTTTCCTCGGACTTACGCTGATGTTTCTCTCCTTTTTCAGAGATGGGCGACGGGACTGCCGCCTATTACAAGTCCCTTTTCACCGGCCAAGTGGAGAAGGGCGATCAGACGAAGAAGGCGGCTTCCCGAAGGTGAAAGTTTACTGGCGCGGGGCTGTTATTTCTTCGTGGAAATGGGCAAAGAGAACTACCCAGGTTCCTCTAGAAGAAATTCCCGAGGAGACTGCCGAGGAGCCTGGGACAGCCGAGATTCCGACGCCTGAGACTGCTGCTTCCGAGGTCCCTTCAACCGACGTCCCTCCTCAAAGTCCTACTGCGTCACAGGCCCTCCTTGATGTAGTGGTAGAAGTACCTTCTGCCGAGGAGCGGCGCAGGCGGAAGGGCAAGGGCATTTCAACCGAGGAGGCCGAGGACTCCGAGGACGTCGTTGCCGAGGTTCCACCAGGTTTGTTTCCAGACAAAGTGTACTTCCTTTGTTTTTTCTGGATTGCCTTCTTTGTCTTTAATCTCCTTCTCATTTTTGCCACGCAGGGGAGTTGACTACCCCTGACTGGCCGGCCGAACATGCTCGGAAGCGAGCTCTTCGGGACGCCAAAATCCCGCAAGGGAAGATACCCAAAGAGCCTTTCTGGACGTTCACGGAGGACATGAATTTGTACTCCGAGGACGTTCCTCAAATGGCTAAGGAAATTTCGAAGGGGGTGCTCACCGAGGCCTCCTTCAAGGCTATAGCGGCGGCCCATCCGGGGGATAACACCCTCGCCGCAAAGATCACCGAGCACGCTGCTCAGGTATATCCTTCACAGCTCTTTCCCTTCAATTTTTTCCTAAGTGTTTGGCTCTTACTGACCTTGCGTTTTATCTTCTTGCAGCTGCTGGGGTACGCCGGCTTTCTCCGAGTTCGGGTGGCCAGGGAGGTTGCCTTCCGAACTTCGGCCACTCAGACCATGAATGAGGCGAGGACCGCACTCGCGGAGTCGGCCGCCAAAAACCAGCAGCTGAAAGAGGCTGCTGAGAAAGAAGTGACTGCCCTTCGGGAGGAGTTCCGGAAGGAAAAAGAAGAATTTCAAAAGGTCTCCTCCCAGAAGATTGCTGACCTCGGTGAACAAATAAAGGGGATGCTCGCCGCCAACGAAGATCTTCTCAAGCACAAGGCTGGTTCTGACAGCCTTATAGTGTCGTTGACGAGTGAGAATAATACTCTCCGGGCTGAGGTCGAGTCTTTGAAGAAGGGGTCCAAGGGGACGCTGGAGATAAAGGCGCTGAAGGAGGAGATCGCTGAACTGGAGGACGAGCTTGACGACCTCGAGCTTGATAAGAACGAGTCTGATCAAATGGCGAAGGTTGCCTTTCAGGACGGCTTCTGCCTTGCTCGTCACCAGGTTCTCCAGAGGTTCCCAGATTTAGACCTCTCTTTTCTGGAGGCCCTAAATATTCCTGAGGGACCTCGGTGGGAATGGTCCAAGGTCGAGCATCTGAAACTTCCTCCTTCAATGCCGGCGCGAAAGGTGGTGGAAAAGGGCGGGCCAGCGAGTGGCTCTCGGGACGCCGCGAACCCCTAGGCTATTTTTTAGGGCCCCTTTTCCTTCCCTTCTACTTTGTATTCCTTCTTCGGTCACTTCTTCTGTAAAGCAACTTTGCTCTTAATGAAGATTTTTTTGGCTAAGTCTTTTCTTGCAAGTTTCTTCATTTCCATTGTCCCGAACACGTTCGCTCAAGAGACTTCGGAAAACCTGCGATCAAAGAAACTCTTTTACCTTCCCTTGGCCGAGCCTGTTTGCTCCAGAGGCTTTCTGGAAAGTCTGAAAAAATTTGACTAAGTCTTTTTGCAGGCTTTTGCATTTCCAATTTGTCCCGAACATGATTGCTCAAGGGACTTCGGAAAACCTTCAGTCAAATTTTTGTTTTTCCAGTTGTCCCGAGCATGTTTGCTCAAGGGACTTCGGAAAACCTTTCGCGAGATTTTTCACTTCCCATTTTCCCGAGCACGTTCGCTCAAGGGAGTTCAGAAAATTATCTCTGCGCTGGCTATGGCGAGTACTTCTGCGAGATTTTTGTTTTCCATCTTTCCCGAGCGTGATGGCTCAAGGGACTTCGGAAAGTTTCCATCTTTCCCGAGCGTGATGGCTCAAGGGACTCTGGGAGGTTATCTGCGCTTTATTGGCGAGCATCTTCGCGGAATTCTGCTTTGCACAATTTTGGATACTTAAGAACTTTCCTTAAGAGCATTCTGTACTTACAATTCCTCCGCTTCATCTTAGGCGTAGAATTTTTTCAAGGCGTCTGAGTGCCAAGTATTTTTCAATTCTACGCCTTCGGCGTCGCCAAGTTTGTACACGCCTTTTCGTACTTCGGCGAGAACCAGATAAGGTCCTTCCCAGTTTGCGCGAAGTACTCCGTGGGACGGCCTTCGGGGTGCAAAGTCAGCCTTTCGGAGAACGAGGTCTCCCTTCTTGATTTCTTTTGGCCTGGCTCGTAAGTTTATAGCCGCGGCCATTGTTTGCTGAAAAGCTTTTCTTCTCAGCTCGGCTATTTCTCTGTGTTCGCCGACGAGGTCGAGCTTGGTTCTGAGGCCGAGGTCGTTTCCACCTTCATCAAATATTTGTACCCGTATTGATGGTCTGACTATCTCGACTGGGATAATGGCCTCTGTCCCGAAGACTAGTGAAAAGGGAGTTTCCCCTGTGGCCCTTCGGGGCGTCGTTCGGTAGCTCCACAATACGCTTTGGAGTTCTCCTGGCCATTTCCCTTTTGCTTCTCCCAGTCTCTTTTTCAGGCCATCTTTTATGGTCCTGTTCGATACTTCCACCTGCCCGTTACTTTGGGGGTGAGCTACTGGGGCGAAGTGCATCTTTATTCCGAGGTCGCTGATAAATTCTTGGAATCCTTTGTCTATGAATTGGGATCCATTATCAGCTACTAGTACCCTCGGTATGCCAAGTCTGCATACAATGTTCTTCCATACGAACTTCTGCACTTCTTTTGCCGAGATAGTTGCTAGTGGTTCTGCCTCCACCCATTTTGAGAAATAGTCCACTGCTACCACGCAGAATTTCACGCCTCCGGGTGCTGTGGGGAGTGGCCCAATAAGGTCTATACCCCAGACTGCGAAGGGCCAAGGATAGTCTGCCGACGTTACCATTTCCGAGGGTGTCCTCTGGATTTTTGCATGTCTCTGGCAGCTACCGCATTTCTGGACGAACTGTCTTGCGTCCTTTCTCAGGGTAGGCCAGAAGTATCCTTGGCGGAGTATCACTGCTGCAAGGGCATCAGTTCCAATGTGTGAACCACACATGCCTTCGTGGACCTCTTCAAGGACCATTTCAGTATCCTCTTCATCCACGCATCTTTGCAGCGGGTTCGCATATCCCTGCCGGTATAACTCTTCGCCAATCAGGAAGAATCTTCCGGAGTGTCTTCGCAGTCTTACAGCATCGCCGGGGTCTTCGGGGAGCAAATTCTCTGCGAGGTATCTTTTTATTGGATCTTTCCACCCTGTTCCCGAGGTCATCATGCTCAGCACTGAGATGCTCGGATGGTCTAGCACCTCGGTGTATGTTTTAGACTTCGCCAAGCAATCTGCCTCAGTGTTATTCCGCCGTGGTACATTTTCGATCCGTACGGCGTCAAACTCTTGGATGAGCTTTGCTACCAGCTCGTGGTATTTTGCCAAGATTGGGTCCTTCGCCCCATAATCTCCTGCCGTCTGCCGAACTACCAGCTGGGAATCGCTGTGAGCCTTTAAGTTTCTCACGCCAATCTTTCTGGCCAAGCGTAATCCCGCTATGAGGGCTTCATACTCAGCTACATTGTTGGTGACGTTGAAGCTGAACTTGATAGCCTTCGTTACCTCCAGGCCTTCGGGTCCCCTGATAATTACTCCAGCTCCCTGGTGTTCGGACCCCGAGGCTCCGTCTACGTGCAAGGTCCATTCTGGCTCACCCTCTTTTGGATCTGAATGGCTCTCCTCAGTGGTGGGTATTTCGGCGATAAAATCTGCCAGTGCTTGAGCTTTTATGGCCTTCCGAGGCTCATACGTGATTTCGTGTTCGCCCAGCTCTATGCACCACTTGGAGAGCCTTCCCGAATGATCAACTCTCTTCATGACATCCCGTAGCGGCAGACTACTTCGGACGATGATGGGGTGAGCCTGAAAGTATGGTCGCAGCCTTCTCCTTGCAAGCACCAAGGCATATATAGCATTTTGAAGCAAAGGGTACCTGATTTCGGCGCCATGCAGGGACTTGCTGACATAGTAGACCGGCCATTGCTTTGGCCCTTCTTCTTTCATGAGGACTGAGCTCACAGCTTTTCTGTGACGGTGAGGTACAGCGCGAGGGGCTCTCCCTCCCGAGGTTGTTGCAGAGTCGGCAGGCTGGCCAAGTAGACTTTGAGTTCTTCCCAGGCTTTTTGGCAATCTTCATCCCAAGGATGATCATTTCTTCCGAGGTTGCCTTCCATTTTTGCTGCCTTTGTGAGGACTTTGAAGAAAGGTCGACACCTATCTCCGTACCTGGAAATAAATCTGCTCAGAGAGGTTATTCTTCCGGTGAGTCTCTGCACGTCTTTGACTGTGGCAGGAGTTCGGAACTCAAGCAGAGCCTTAATCTTCTCGGGGCTAGCATCGATGCCTCTTTTGGATACCATGTACCCAAGGAATTTTCCCGAGGTCACCCCGAAGATGCACTTCTTAGGATTAAGGCGGATCCCGAAGGCTCTAAGCTTTTGGAAGGTTTCCTCTAAATCTGCAACGTGGTAGCCAGGCAGCTTGCTCTTGACTATCATATCATCAACATACACCTCCATGTTTCTCCCCATTTGGTCTTTGAAGACCTTGTTCATCAGCCTCTGGTAGATGGCTCCTGCATTTTGGAGCCCGAAGGGCATCCTGATATAGCAATATGTTCCTCCCTCGGTGATGAAGGCAGTCTTCTCTTCATCTTCGGGGTCCATCCTTATTTGATGGTAGCCACTGAAGGCGTTTAGGAAACTAAGGAGCCCATATTCAGCAGTTGAATCTACCAGTTGATCTATTGGCGGCAGAGGGTATGAGTCTTTCGGGCAAGCATCGTTCAAGTTTCTGAAATCGATGCACATCCGGAGTTTGCTGCTACCTTCTTTTGTGGCGATGATCACGTTGCTTAACCATTCGGGGTACTTCACTTCCTTGATAGCTTCAGCATCTAGGAGACGCTGGACTTCGGTTTTGACAAAGTTGCTTTTGTGGGCTGAGATGCTCCGTTTCTTTTTCCGGACAGGTTTTGCTTCCGGGCTTACTTTGAGGCTATGCTGTATTATGCCAGGGTTTACTCCTGGCATATCTTTCGGCGAGTAGGCAAACAGATCTTTATTTTCCAGCAGAAAGGATACAAGTTTTTCCTTGTCACCTTCGGCCAAGCTCTTCCCTATTCGGGTAGATTGACCTGGGACAAGCTCTACTGCTTCCGTTTCTGCTTTGGCGAGATCTTCTTCTTTGCCTTTTTCTAGCGCCTTTGCCTCCATCGTTTGCGCGAGGTTGCTCGCCGGAGCTTTTCGTTTTTTTACAAACACCTTTCTTACCTCGGCTTGGTCTAGGAAGACCTCTGCATCTCCATCCTTGGTCGCGAATGTGACAGTCAAGTACTTCACATCAGGGCGAATATGCAGGTTCCCCATTGTCTGTCTTCCAAGGATGGCGTTGTACGAGGACGGGACGTCCATGACGATGAACCTCGCCATTGTGGAGGCGTACAACTCAGCTGCTCCGTCTACCGAAGTCCCTTTCATCATCAAGGGGAGGTCGATCCATCCGAGGACGGGTAGTTCGGATGGCCCAACGCCGAAGGTGGGCGTAGTGACAGGTTTAAGTTCGCTGCTGGAGATGCCCAAGCTCGGCAGTAAGTGCGAGAATAGGACGTCAGCATTTGAGCCATCATCAAGCAACACTCTCTTGACGTCCCAGTTCCCTATTCTCGCCATTATCAGCAGCGGGTCGTCGTGGGGGAAGACGACGGTGGAGCCATCTTTGCGAGCCAGTTTCTTTGATGGACTTTGAT
>SMDT01001818.1:0-30000 GCA_005392925.1 Aquilaria sinensis
CATTTCCTTTACCAGCACAGTACTCAATCGAACAATCATAATCCTTGATGTATTCAATCCATCGCCACTGCCTCATGTTCAGATCCTTCTGGGTAAACAAATACTTCAAACTCTTATGATCAGTGAAGATTCTGAATGACCTTCTCATCAAGTAATGCCTCCACAACTTGAGTGCAAACATTACTACTGCTAGCTCAAGATCATGAACTGGGTAATTTAATTCATTAGGCCTTAGCTGTCTTGAACCATAAGCAATCACCTAACTATCCTGCATCAATACACATCCCAAACCAAAACCAGATGCATCTGTATACACTGTAAAAGCTCTGTTCGGATCTGGAAAAACAAGTAAAGGTACATTGGTCAATCTTTCCTTCAACTCCATGTAAGCTTCTTCACACTTCGGTGTCCACTCAAACCTCTAAGCTTTCCTGGTCAATGCTGTCAACGGGTGTTGTGTTTTTGTTGTTAGCTATCATAAAGAATTCTCTCTATAAAATCATCAGTATAAGTTACCCATGTCACACCACCTCACTCAGGCTTCTGGCCTATAAGTTTCTAAATTAACTCACAAGCCCAACTCCAAAATTAAGTTTCTAGCATTCGGCCAAGCAAACCATGGTAACATTAAGTCTTATTTTCTTAAGTTGAGAGGCCTGGGAGGTGGCCCAGGTGGCTTTAAAACGAGTCCAACAAATACTTGCAGCAAAGGCATGGCCTAATACCACTAACTTGCACAACAAGCAAGGTTTTAATTGAATACTTGCATACCAAGCAAGGCAACACTTAATGAAGTTTTTAAGTGCATAATTGGTGTGCAATCAAGTGTGCCATCTGTATGACAACCAAGAAGCCACATTATTGGTTTAGATTTTGAAACCACAAGTTAGTATGTACATGATGCTTTCGGTCAACAACATACATATAATGGTGCACAACATTTCCATAAGACTAGGCCCATAACTATTCACATAAAAGTGCCATACATTGGCCCAAAACATTCAGCATACATGTACAAGCATAAAGCCATCCATAAGCCCATACATAACTTGGCATACAATCCCAACAAAAGCATCACAAGTCTAGGCATCAAGGACTACACATATGTACACAAAAGGGGTAGTCTACCTAGTGTCCAACATGGCTACATGCCATGAAACCGAAAGCTAAACATGCCAAGTAATTACATACCAAGACCATTAATGGTCAAACAGAACTTTGAGAATTCCATACAAAAGTACACACTGCAACACCCACCCAATTGCCTGATTCATTGTCATGAAAGCAAATACTATGATCAGAGCCAAAGTCCAATTATCCATAGCTTTCCTAGACAAGTCTCCAACTAAAGCCTGCATACTTATCACATAAGTCTCGGCCAACCAAAAATATAAGACTTCTAATGTACTAGAACTAATAAGCCAAGCACACATTGGCACATACTTTGGAAAACAAGCAAACAAGCACTAAACACAAGTACAGAGCAAGCTAGTACTACTCAGGCCGAATGTCTTTGCCTGAAAATAAAAGGATGGGTAGTGAGTAAAACTCAGTAGGATTCACTTATATATATATCTTCAACTCTAATAAGAGTCTATTTAGTTAAGCTGAGTATTCACTTAAAGCTTAACCTCCCATTAGCTAGCTTTACTTGCAAAACAAACACAAAGACAAGGAAAACCAAGCATATACATCTACAAGATAAATAACCATGGCATATAATCCACAATTCCATAAGTGGGGTTAGCAAGCACATGGAAAGCACCAAAGCACACAAGAACACACACACACACCCCACATTTTGCTCTCGGCCATAATAAACCATACATGTACCCATGTGCACTTTGCACACAAAACACCATCAAACAATCCACTTCCACTTAGAGCTCCAAAATGCTAAGCAAATAGGCCACATTTACTTGCATTTCTAGTACATGTACATTAGTTAATTAACTAATCAACAATTCAACCGAGTTAAAAATCAATAGCCCATCAAGCAACTAAGGTCATTTGCCAAATTTCAACCATCACTTAGTCACTGTAAACACTTGAACCATGGTAATTCACCAAGCAATATCAAGTGTTAGTGAACCCTACCTCAATATGCTCTCGGTGAAAACCAAGCTTCAAGTGCCCAAGTGTTCCTCAATCACAATGCCTACCATAACAACACATAGTCATCAACAACACATAATCATGGATTAAATACCATGTACTCCAAGAAGAACATTATGTTACCCAAGTTCAAGCTTTCGGCCATAATGCCCAATTTCACACATTAATGTTCTTCATCAAACTAATCCATCATATAATCTTTTAATCATTAATAACCCTTATTCATGGCACCATTGCCATGTAATCAAACAAAGAACATAACATTACCTCAACATGAACTTATCGGCCAAATACTAACTTGCACACATTGATGTTCCTTGCTCAAAATTGCCTATCATAAGATCAAATAGGAACCAATTAACCTTAATCATGGACTAATTTCCATGGAACTCAAGAAGAACACGAAGATTACTCATCCAATACTTTCGGCCAACAACCAATTTTCAAACCAATATCAAACTTGTTTAATTAACTCAATCTAACAACAATTGAGCTTCTAAATCCTTTGTTCATGGAAGAAATACCATGAAATCAAGGAGACATAAACATTACCTCAAAACCCTAGCTTGAACGTCTCGGCCTTCCTTGAATTTTCAAGAACCAAAGCTTGAATCCAAGTGAGCTTATGCCGAAACAAGTCTTTCAAGCTTGAATCCTTCAAATGCCTTCAAGATTTCTTGATTTCAAAATCAATTCTTGGATGAGATCTCAAGAACAACTCTTGGCCTTAAGAGGAACATTGAAAGCCCAAAATGAAACAAAACAAATGGTGTTGACTTAATTCGGCCGAAAGACACTTGTGCTCAAAATGGCACTAACATAAGTCTTTAACTCCAACATATTTGCATGGATCACTAAAGTCCTCACTTGCTCACGGTTACACATGCACCATTAAAACCTTGATTCAAATGACACTTAAGTCCAAACATGGCCCATAATGCCAAGCAAAAGACAAACACAAGTACCAAAGTACTATAATTACCCATGTGTAACTAGCCATGGAACTAGAATAAAACTAGTTAGTTTAACTAGTTAAATAATGAAAAGTTTCTTAGTGGTAGACAAGACATGACTAGTAATCATTGTTGTCCACTAGATTTGGTCTAGTCTTGCACTAGTCATCCAATAAACTTGCATGGCCGAAATGATCAACCTAAAGTTGATAGTTTTAATTGTACCACTCATTCAAGTGTACAATATGATCCCCTTTCTCTGTTTTCTGTCTGTCTTTCCATAGTCTAGTTTCTATGTGTAGTTTAGCCCTAAAAATTTTTAGCTTTACACATAGACCATTGTAATAGTTTCCATAGTTCTCCTTATCCTTCCTTTATGCTTTTCTTTGATTTCCTTTGTTTTTCTTGGCATAAGCCAAGACACGTATTAGTAGGTACCTAACATGCCAAGCCTAAGAAACTCCTAACCTCAGTAACTATAGTTGGTCTCTTCCACTCAACTACTACTTGAACTTTTTCAGGATCAACTGACAAACCTGGAGCACTGACGATAGGCCCCAAAAAACTGAATCCTCTCGGACAAAAACTCACACTTAGACAACTTTACATAGTATTGGTTACCCTTCAGCACTTGCAAAACCAATCTAAGGTGCTTCTCAGGCTCTGATGTAGACTGTGAATATACCAAAAAGTCATCTATGAAAACTTCAATAAATTAATCCAGAAACACCTTGAAGATCCGATTCATGGCTTCCAAGAACACTACCATGGTGCATTAGTCACACCAAATGGCATAACTGTATAATCATAATGTCCAAACCTCGCCCTGAAAGCAGTTTTCTGGATATCTTCCTTCTTAACCCTAATTTGAAAGTACCCAGACCGAAGATGAATCCTGGAAAACACTTTCGTTCCCCTGAGCCTGTCGGATAGATCGTCAATTCTAGGAAGCAAATACTTATTCTTGACTATTACTGCATTCAACTTTCTATAGTTGATGCACAATCTGAAAGTTCCATCCTTTTTTTACACAAATAGCACCGGTGCTCCCCATGGTGATACAATAGGCCTTATAAAGCCTTTTCCTAGTAGTTCCTCCAACTGTTTCTTAAACTCATCCATCTCAGGAGCTGACATCCTATAAGGTGGTATGGAAATAGGTTCAACCCTTGGTTGTAGATGGATTGCTAATTCAGTATCCCTCTTGGGTGGTAACCTAGACAGCACTACTAGAAACACTTTAAGAAACTGATTTGCTATAGGAATCTTCTCAAGTTCCTCCTCTACAGCAACTCCATTCAACAAATAATACTCTTCTTCACCAACTATAAGGATGGTATCCAAAAGTCTAAGGTGCAAACTCTTAGCACTAGACACCAAACCTCCTGTGCAAGGGACTCTAACTCCCAGAGCATTATAAATGTCGACTGAGTGATTCACACACTTGATTTGTGCATTATGCTTACTTAGCTAATCTATTCCCAACACTAGGTCAAAAGACCTCAATTCCATCACCCACAACTCACAACAGAAATCATGGTCGTCTAACTGTAAAAGGTACCTAGTAGCCAACTCATTAGTCACAATTAAACCTATTCCCTACAATTCTTAGAAGTCTCATCTCATCTATAAATTCATGGTACAATTTAAGTCTATCTTCAAAAGAAGATAATATCACAGAATGAGTAGCTACTAGTATCAAATAATATCTATAACACTGCTATTCTGAAATATAAAGTTACCTTGAACGGCGGCTGACTCTCTGGTCACTTAATTAGGCAAGGCAAGAACCCTCAGCTCAACTACTACTACGACCAAACCATGTCAATTTCCTATGGCAAGGGGTGCAAGTGGTAAATTTCTGGGCGAACCTAGCAAAGGTCGAGCTCGTGGGCATTCCCTTGCCCAATGTCCTCTTTGACCACAGATATTACAAACATCTGTCCTCAGAGTACATAGTCTTCCACCAAGAAATTGAAAACCATCGCAATCTAGGACATAAACCTGTCGTCCTTCTATTGGATGGATTCTAGTTTTTCACCATTGGTCACTTCACAGCATTCTTTCCTAGGTTGGTTGGTCCAATCTCCACCTTTTTACTAGATGCCCTCTTATCCTTAAATTCCCTTATTAAGGGCTAATGCCTTCTGAACCACTTGGCGATAGATCTTGCTATCTACTGTCGCCATATACCACCTGAGTACAAGTTTTAAACCTTGAAAGAACTTCTGATCTCTCAATTCATCATTGCCCATCATGTACAAAGCATACTGGATAAGAGAATTATAGCACTGCTCATACTATCTCATTGACATATCTCCCTGTACTAGGTTCTCAAACAGGATCCTCCTTTGATTATGTGCAGCTTTACTGATGTACTCCTGTCTGAACTTCTTCTCAAAGTCTAACCACATGAGCACTTTCTGTTTGATGCTTTGGGTCTAGTACCATTACTTTTCCTAAACATTTCCATCCCATCATCCCACCATAAGCTAGCCCATCCTCTCAAAAAGAAAGGTACCAAAGCCATCCTTTGTTCAGACTCATAACCTCCATAAGTGAAAAGTCCATTTCAGTCTGGACAACCAATCCATCTGCTCTGTCAGGATCACCTTATGTCCCATCAAAGTGTTAGTGTTGTGCCCAAAAAGCCAATCATGAGATGATTGTATTTTTACACATTGAATCATGATATGTTATTGAGGCATTTATCCAACAATTATAGTTGTTGTTTTTGTTTCTGCATAAATTAATAAACAAAATAGTAACCCTAAAATAATGATATTCTTAAAATTCCTAGGTCTAGTATTATTGTGGAGCGGGTTGTAATAAAACATTAACAGCTAGCATATGTGGAGTCTCATATGAAATATGTAGTCTACACATAGGTACAAGTTGGAGAACTTGTGTGCTGGATTGACCAACCATGAGAATGCTACATGGTTCGTTATTTGAGTGTCATAAGTGATTCTCATAGTGATCCTGGTATATGTAGTCCTTCGACCTAAGATCATAAAGGTTCCCAACATGTGAGTCACATAATTGGATACCTTCCTTTGTTGCTCGTAAACTGAGTCAACTTGGATGAGGTCATTTGGGATAGCGCCACATCTCATGTGGAGGGATTTGTGTGATTAAAATCGGATTTTTCCTTCTTATGTAATGGTAGTGATATTTTCAGGCCCTTTGATAGAGTGAGAATTAGAAAATGCATGTGCCATGATCGGATGAGTTGATATACGATATCAATGTCATCAGCTTAAGTTAGTCTACTTGGTAATCAAGAAACCAAAGATTGGGCTATACGAGAGTGACACATTCCATGTCTCGTGCTTAGTCTTGATATCTTGCATAATCAAAGGGACAATGAGCATATATCAAATCATGATCATAAAGGTTTAGTTGAATCCTCGACAATCTTGTTACTTAGGTAGCAATGATGTGTTGCTAGACACCGCTCAGTGCTTATGATCATAAATGTGATTTTATGATCATTGCCAACATGGAAAGAGCCTATTTGGTCGCACACATAAAGCATATTTGGATTATTAGAGTGCATAGACTAATTATTTGTTTTTATGGTTTCACTTTAATTTTTTATTAATAATGGGCCAAAGAGTTGAGCCATTATTAAGCCCGAAATTAAATCTTAATTGGATTAGGGCTTTGAAACCCATTAGGCCTAGAAGTTGAGTCTCACTATAAATACAACTTTTAAGTGAGAAATTCGCAGGCCTCCTTGCCATAGCCTCCCAAAAGGACAGCCGCACTATTCTCTTGCAATTCCTTGGAGGACGCAAGCTAGCACTACAAGCGCAAAAGAAACGCATCTGCCAGGATGCGGTGGAAGCGTGGTGATTTCGAGAGGCTCGTGTGGATACCATAGAGAGCCTGAACACATCAACTATTCAGGTTTTGTGATTCGACTCTACAGTTGAGTGAGAGATCTCAACCAAAAATTAGGTATGAAAATTTTTGAACACCCGGTTTACCCCTTTTCACTTGGATCCTGGAGGGTTTCGGTTAAATTTCGCTGCACTGTTTGGCTCCCGAAACCCAACACAAAGCTCGGTGGATCAATAGTCTTAAATTTCTCCAACTATCTTATTTGATGTGGAGTGTCTCCCCTCCTTGGATCCTCCATCACCTCTGGTTCTTCTTCCTCCTCATGAACAAGATTTCTGTGTTCATAGGCCCTAGGCCCTTGCTGTTGCTCAGCATGCCTTTCCTGATCCTGTTGTGGGTCATTCTCCTCTTGGACAACACCTCTGTCCTCATAATCTTTAAACATCTCAGTCACAAAGGTGTTCATACCCTGTGCCACTTAGGCCATAGTCTGTGTCAACCCTTGTAATACCCTAGATATCTTATCCGGCCTTACCACAACTGGGTCACTAGAACCTTCACTAGGTTCCCTAGTTCCCCTTGAAGCTCTTGACCTAGTGTCAACCATAGCAACCTGCAACAACAGCCAGACAACATTCCCCAGATGTTGGTTAGTACTAACTTCCTAGCACTTGGACTTTCCAAACTAGATCTCAGTCTTAGCCTCCAATATCTATGAAATAAGTCCTAAGCTCTGATACCAAAAACTGACACGGCCGCCCTTGGCCCCTGCCCAAGAAGCCCTGTGAAGGCTGGTCTCATGGTGGATTGTAATTGGCTAGTTGTGTATGTGTGCGGATTAAATCCCATGATACTAGTTGATTATCGTGGAATATGCAATATGCATGCTCTTTATGCTTTGACTTGGTTTATTAAAACCATAAAACATTAACTTGGCCAAGTATTTCCTACACAAAAATAAGTATAAGTAGCCAAAGCATACAAAATCAACATTTGTGTGAGTTTACTACACATAACAACTCATGAGAACATTCATTCATAAAGTAGACTAATGTCATCACCCAAGAGCAATCCTAGAGTCAAGGACTCCTCATAACATAGACTATGGAGGCAACTGAAAGTACTGTATAAATAGAAGCCTCTACTGAGATCTCTTTGACTTAACTCCCACTTTGGATACACGTCCCAGTGGCGAGTGTCAAAAGTCCTTTGCCAAAGTGCTACTAGGCTCTGTAGCCAAAGGAAGATACTAGTTAGTACTATTACTTGACCAACAAGCCAACTAAATACACCACGTAGACTAGAATCACAAGGATTCTCAAATGCCATACCTGTACACATAAAAGAACACTACCATGATAATCCTCAATGATTACCCGATCCAGCAACTTTAGTCTCTGCATAATATAACTGAGGAGTGAGAATTCGACAATTCTCACTAAGGGGTCTACAGTGTACCTGCAAGAAAATTACTAGGACTGGGCATATGATGAACATATGTAAACTTGCTGCGAGCTCACACAGCATGAGGGTCTGATATATGCACTTATAACTAGGCCATAAAGACCTCTCCTCAACTAGTCCTTCTCACGGTGCATCACTCCTTGCCTAGCGAGTTCTAATAACTAACCCGCTCCTAGCAAGCCGAAGCTTACTGGATGTAATCATGTAGCCTTCCCATAGTCGTTATGCAGGGGAATTATGGTGGAACTTCGTAGACTAGGCCATAAGACCTTTTGTTGTAGACTAGATGAACAAGGTTTCACCTTCCAACCTCATGGCTACGACACGGCTAGCTTTCCAAGGGTTCTAAACCTCTCACCTGGGCTAGTAATACTTTGTTGTGATCATTGCAACATAGTTTCCTTTACAACTTGCCTTCAGTTTGAGTTAATATAAATCTAAAACTGGGGCATTTTAAGTGTTTTTAAAACATGGAGGTGATAGTACTCCCTCTTAGCTTTGTGTGGAATATTAAATCACCTCAATCGGACACTAGAGCAAAAAAGTTATGCCAAAAGCAAAATCGGGTGTCAAATGTTGTCTTGGCGACACGTAACCAACCGTGGTGATGCGTCACCACAGTTCTCGACGTTCTGCCAATTTTCTAAGGTCTTGGTGATGGTTTATGGGAACTCGTGGGGATTGGTGACGCATCGCCAAACCTGCAAAATGCCCAGAAAAACTCCGGTTTTGCTGCTATGAACTTTGGGCACTTCCTACACATATCAAACATGCTTGGTGATGGCCAGGGGCCTCATCGTTCAGAGTCATGGTGACTGGAGGAGAGACTTCTGTGAGGAAGAATGCCTGGTGGATTGGATCACCCAAAGGAGAGTGCCTGAAAGCTCAGAAATAAAGGGTTAGGAGGTCCCCGGAGTGTTTTTCCGGGGGGGGAGCCTCCGACGCCCAAGTCAGTGGTGGCTGAGAGAAAGGCAGAGAAAATAGCACAAAGGGCTGAGGAGTCTCGCCTGGTAATTTTCTCAGAGTGTGGGAGCAGTGTTTTGCCAACCAGCCCCCTGCCAAGTATTAATTCCTGGTATTTATAGGAGTGCCTAGCCCGTTCAGATCGTGACACGTGTTCGGTCGGATGTTCCTGAATTTCTGGGCGTAGGAGACAGATAGCTGTTAGCAGGTTGCCTTGAGCCATGTGCTGAGATGGGCCATGATGTGATTCTGATGGCGTTAGCGTGTCAGAGCGCCTTTTGAGGCGGCTTGTGACGTCTGTGAAAGGACGTGTCAGAGGCTTCCTTAAATGCTTCCATAAATGCTCCTGCCGTACTCCCGAGGTCCCTGGGTGAGGTCGTCCTTTGGTACGGACAGAGCCTCTTCGGGAAACAAGCCCTCAGTTCGGGGGTTCCCAGTTTCAGGGAGTTCCGCCTTCGGGGATATCATGTTCGGCTCGCTATGTCTGGTGCCGCTTTTCCGAAGGCGATCTGTTCACAACCTTGGGGGGGCAAGTAGTGTCCTCAGGTTTTCCTGGCGTGCCGGGCTCGGAGCTCTTCGGCTATCTCCCGAGGTGCATGATCACACCTTTTCTCGGGTAGCGCCAGCTTCTTCTGGCCATTCTTGTGGCAGGGAGTTCGGCCAGATAGAGGCGATAGCGTTTGGCTATCACATGCCCCCCTTTGGAAAGCCGAAGTGAAGACTTCGGTTTTGCATCTCTTTCCGAGGTTGTTTATGGGAGTCTCTTTGGAAGCTCGACCTGTTCCGAGGATGCGCCTTTTGCCCGAAGATCATGGGCTCTTCGGCCTTGGCCTGTTCTTTGGTGTCTTCGAGGCGGAGCCTGTGCCGAAGATACACCTCTTGCCCGAAGGTCATGGGCTGTTCGGCCATAGCCTGTCTCTTGGCGTCCTCGAGTTGGCCTGCTCTTTGTTTCTGCAGGTCTGTTTGGCCAAGCGTGTCAGTCTGAGCGGCGCGTCCCAGTTTTCCAGGGATGTCAGAAGACGTGTCCCAGTTTTCAAGGGACGTTTGGAGGACGTGTCCCCCATTTTTGCGCAGCGGTTGACACATGGCGCTTTGCCATTGGAGGAGAGTCGCGTCGGTTACAGAGGGCGCGCCTTTTCAGGTGCAGAGAGCAGCTACGGTGACGGTTCGCCTCCAAAGGGTACTTATGACGATGTTTCGGTTACCCACCTCTGGCTTATAAATAGCCCATTCCATCATAAGTTCCTTTTGCTCTTTCTTCTGCTCTTTTCTCTGCTTTGCCCCTGTTCTTGCACTTTCTTGCTTTCTGTGGCGGAGCTACCTTAATCAGAGCTTTTTTCCAGCCAACTTTCACGACGGCGTCCTCAGATTTTGGCAAATCTTTCGGTGGGTTTTTGTTTTCCAGCGCGTTTTGATCCCTGTGTTCTTCTGAGTTTTTCTCTGGAAATTGTTTTCTTCCGTTTTCAAACTCGTTTTCATGTCGAAAATGCCCATTCCTGAGAGCTGGCAGCCTCTTTTAGCCCATCCTTGTTGCACCACCCCTGCAAAGTTAGAGAGGTGGAAGAAAAAATTCTTTCTTCCCTCTTACGCCATTACTAGGCTGCCTCGTTCTAGCCATTATGCTTTTTCAAACCATAGTAAGGAGGTTACCATTTTCTGAGCCCAGCTGAAGGCCGGTCTTCGGTATCCTCCCCCGAAGATGGTGTGCGAGTTCTGCAAATTTCATGGCATTGCTGTGAACCAGCTTCCCCCGAACTCGTTCTGCTATTTTAACGCCTACCTCTGTATGTGTGGCGTCTTCGGGATAGAACCCCATTTTATAATCTTTATGCAGTACTACAAGCTCTCTGTGGTCCCGAAGGGTGGCTTCTATTTCATGCTACCTCGGGGATCCGGGAGCAAGAAATTCATGTTCACCTTCGCCACTAAGGATAGCTGGCGGGGGTGGCAACAGAAGTTCTTCTTCCTGAAGATGGACGAGGCCTGGTCGTACGTTCCGACCAAATGGGCTCAGGGAACACTGGATGTGGACGTTGTTGATCCGAGGATGCTGCTGACCCCAGAGTTGGCTCCCGTGTTCGCGGATTTCGACGCCCGCATTCGGGCTGTCTCTGACTGGGATCCCGAGGTCGCTCCGCGCGCCCTTTACCCTTTTCCAATTAACTGGAAGTTGATGACCGAAGAGGTCCTTCGGGAATTAAAGGTGGTAAAGGAGCACAAGACTGACCTCAAGATGCCAGCTCCTGCCATCGCCGGGAAGGATTCCTGGTTGGTCAAGCTTCTCAAGGAGGAGATTTCTTTCGAAACGTTTGTCGAAAGTGAGTCATCTTCTACTCCTTTGCTATTTTTTCCTCGGACTTACGCTGATGTTTCTCTCCTTTTTCAGAGATGGGCGACGGGACTGCCGCCTATTACAAGTCCCTTTTCACCGGCCAAGTGGAGAAGGGCGATCAGACGAAGAAGGCGGCTTCCCGAAGGCGGAAGTCTACTGGCGCGGGGCCTTCGAGGAAACGGGCAAAGAGAGCTACCCAGGTTCCTCTAGAAGAAATTCCCGAGGAGACTGCCGAGGAGCCTGGGACAGCCGAGGTTCCGGCGTCTGAGGCTGCTGCTTCCGAGGTCCCTCCAACCGACGTCCCTCCTCAAAGTCCTACTGCATCGCAGGCCCTCCTTGATGTAGTGGTAGAAGTACCTTCTGCCGAGGAGCGGCGCAGGCGGAAGGGCAAGGGCATTTCGGCCGAGGAGGCCGAGGACTCCGAGGACGTTGTTGTCGAGGTCCCGCCAGGTTTGTTTCCAGACAAAGTGTACTTCCTTTGTTTTTTCTGGAATTGCCTTTGTCTCTGACCTGCTTCTCTTTTTCGCCCTGCAGGGGAGTTACTTACCCCGAACTGGGCGGCCGAACACGCGGAAGGCGAGGGCCCGTCGCGACGCCAAAGTCCCGCAAGGGAAGATACCAAAGGAGCCTTTCTGGACATTCACGGAGGACATGAACTTGTACTCCGAGGACTGTCCTGAAATGGTGAAGCAGATTTCGAAGGGGGTGCTCACCGAGGCCTCCTTCAAGGCTATAGCGGCGGCCCATCCGGGGGATAACACCCTCGCCGCAAAGATCACCGAGCATGCTGCTCAGGTATATCCTTCACAGCTCTTCCCCTTCAATTTTTTCCTAAGTGTTTGGCTCTTACTGACCTTGCGTTTTATCTTCTTTGCAGCTGCTGGGGTACGCCGGCTTTCTCCGAGTTCGGGTAGCCAGGCAGACGGCATTCCGAGCTTCGGCCTCAGAGGCCCTAGAAAAGGCGAAAGCGACGTGCTCGGAATTGACCGCCAAGAACCAGCAGCTGGCAGATGCTGCGAAGGAGGAAGCTGCCACCCTTCGGGAGGAGTTCCGAAAGGAGAAGGAAAACTTGAAGGCGGACTCCTCCCTGAAGATTGCCGACCTCCGTGATCATGTGGCGGGGCTGCGCGCTGCAAACCAAGACCTTCTCCAAGACAAGGCAAAAAAATGAGAATATCATAGTCACGCTTTTGTCTGAGAAGAAAACCCTTCAAGCCGAGGTCCAGTCTTTGAAGAAGGGGCCGAAGGGGGAGGAGCAGATAAAGGTGCTGGAAGAGGAGATCGAGGATCTGAAGGACGAGCTTGACGACCTTGAGCTTAAGAAGAACAAGTCTGATCAAATGAACAAGGTCGCCTTTCAGGACGGCTTCTGCCTTGCTCGGCACCAGGTTCTCCAGAGGTTCCCAGATCTGGACCTCTCTTTTCTAGAGGGTCTAAACATTCCTGGGGGACCTCGGTGGGAATGGTCCAAGGTCGAACATTTGAACCTTCCTCCTTCAATTCCAGCGCCAAAGGTGGTGGAAAAGGGCGGGCAAGCGAGTGGCTCTCGGGACGCCGCGAACCCTTAGGCTATTTTAGGGCCCCTTTTCCTTCCCTTCTATTTTGTACTCCTTCTTCGGGCACTTCTCTATTGTAAAGCAGCTTTGCTCTTAATGAAGATTTTTTGGCTAAGTCTTTTCTTGCAAGTTTCTTTATTTCCATTGTCCCGAACACGTTCGCTCAAGAGACTTCGGAAAACCTGCGATCAAAGAAACTTTTTTACCTTCCTTTGTCCCGAGTGCGTTTGCTCGAGAGACTTTCTGGAAAGTCTGAAAAAATTTGACTAAGTCTTTTTGCAGGCTTTTGCATTTCCAATTTTTCCCGAACATGATTGCTCAAGGGACTTCGGAAAACCTTCAGTCAAATTTTTGTTTTTCCAGGTGTCCCGAGCATATTTGCTCAAGGGAGTTCGGAAAACCTTCCGCGAGATTTTTCACTTCCCATTTTCCCGAGCACGTTCGCTCAAGGGAGCTCAGGAAATTATCTCTGCGCTGGCTACGGCGAGTACTTCTGCGATATTTTTGTTTTCCATCTTTCCCGAGCGTGATGGCTCAAGGGACTTCGGAAAGCCTCTCATTACGGCGAGTTTCTTTCTGAGACGCTTTATCATCAATCTGCGCTGGCTATTCTTGGCGAGCATCTTCGCGGAATTTTGCTTTGCACAATTTTGGATACTTAAGAACTTTCCTTAAGAGCATTCTGTACTTACAATTCCTCCGCTTCATCTTAGGCGTAGAATTTTTTCAAGGCGTCTGAGTGCCAAGTATTTTTCAATTCTACGCCTTCGGCGTCGCCAAGTTTGTACACGCCTTTTCGTACTTCGGCGAGAACCAGATAAGGTCCTTCCCAGTTTGCGCGAAGTACTCCGTGGGACGGCCTTCGGGGTGCAAAGTCAGCCTTTCGGAGAACGAGGTCTCCCTTCTTGATTTCTTTTGGCCTGGCCCGTAAGTTTATAGCCGCGGCCACTCTTTGCTGAAAAGCTTTTCTTCTCAGCTCGGCTATTTCTCTGTGTTCGCCGACGAGGTCGAGCTTGGTTCTGAGGCCGAGGTCGTTTCCACCTTCATCAAATACTTGCACCCGTATTGATGGTCTGACTATCTCGACTGGGATAATGGCCTCTGTCCCGAAGACTAGTGAAAAGGGAGTTTCCCCTGTGGCTCTTCGGGGCGTCGTTCGGTAGCTCCATAATACGCTTTGGAGTTCTCCTGGCCATTTCCCTTTTGCTTCTCCCAGTCTCTTTTTCAGGCCATCTTTTATGGTCCTGTTCGATACTTCCACCTGCCCGTTACTTTGGGGGTGAGCTACTGGGGCGAAGTGCATCTTTATTCCGAGGTCGCTGATAAATTCCTGGAATCCTTTGTCTATGAATTGGGATCCATTATCAGCTACTAGTACCCTCGGTATGCCAAATCTGCATACGATGTTCTTCCATACGAACTTCTGCACTTCTTTTGCCGAGATAGTTGCTAGTGGTTCTGCCTCCACCCATTTTGAGAAATAGTCCACTGCTACCACGCAGAATTTCACGCCTCCGGGTGCTGTGGGGAGTGGCCCAATAAGGTCTATACCCCAGACTGCGAAGGGCCAAGGATAGTCTGCCGAAGTTACCATTTCCGAGGGTGTCCTCTGGATTTTTGCATGTCTCTGGCAGCTACCACATTTTCGGACGAACTGTCTTGCGTCCTTTCTCAGGGTAGGCCAGAAGTATCCTTGGCGGAGTATCACTGCTGCAAGGGCATCAGTTCCAATGTGTGAACCACACATGCCTTCGTGAACTTCTTCAAGGACCATTTCAGTATCCTCTTCATCCACACATCTTTGCAGCGGATTCGCATATCCCTGCCGGTATAACTCTTCGCCAATCAGGAAGAATCTTCCGGAGCGTCTTCGCAGTCTTGCAGCATCGCCGGGGTCTTCGGGGAGCAAATTCTCTGCGAGGTATCTTTTTATTGGGTCTTTCCACCCTGTTCCCGAGGTCGCCATGCTCAGCACTGAGATGCTTGGATGGTCTAGCACCTCGGTATATGTTTTCGACTTCGCCAAGCAATCTGCCTCAGTGTTATTCCGCCGAGGTACATTTTCGATCCGTACGGCGTCAAACTCTTGGATGAGCTTTGCTACCAGCTCGTGATATTTTGCCAAGATTGGGTCCTTCGCCCCATAATCTCCTGCCGTCTGCCGAACTACCAGCTGGGAATCGCTGTGAGCCTTTAAGTTTCTCACGCCAATCTTTCTGGCCAAGCGTAATCCCGCTATGAGGGCTTCATACTCAGCTACATTGTTGGTGACGTTGAAGCTGAACTTGATAGCCTTCATTACCTCCAGGCCTTCTGGGGCCCCTGATAATTACTCCAGCTCCCTGGTGTTCGGACCCCGAGGCTCCGTCTACGTGCAAGGTCCATTCTGGCTCACCCTCTTTTGGATCTGAATGGCTCTCCTCAGTGGTGGGTATTTCGGCGATAAAATCTGCCAGTGCTTGAGCTTTTATGGCCTTCCGAGGCTCATACGTGATTTCGTGTTCGCCCAGCTCTATGCACCACTTGGAGAGCCTTCCCGAATGATCAACTCTCTTCATGACATCCCGTAGCGGCAGACTACTTCGGACGATGATGGGGTGAGCCTGAAAGTATGGTCGCAGCCTTCTCCCTGCAAGCACCAAGGCGTATATAGCTTTTTGAAGCAAAGGGTACCTGATTTCGGCGCCATGCAGGGACTTGCTGACATAGTAGACCGGCCATTGCTTTGGCCCTTCTTCTTTCATGAGGACCGAGCTCACAGCTTTTTCTGTGACGGCGAGGTACAGTACGAGGGGCTCTCCCTCCCGAGGTTGTCGCAGAGTCGGCAGGCTGGCCAAGTAGACTTTGAGTTCTTCCCAGGCTTTTTGGCAATCTTCATCCCAAGGATGATCATTTCTTCCGAGGTTGCCTTCCATTTTTGCTGCCTTTGTGAGGACTTTGAAGAAAGGTCGACACCTATCTCCGTACCTGGAAATAAACCTGCTCAGAGAGGTTATTCTTCCGGTGAGTCTCTGCACGTCTTTGACTGTGGCAGGAGTTCGGAACTCAAGCAGAGCCTTAATCTTCTCGGGGTTAGCGTCGATGCCTCTTTCGGATACCATGTACCCCAAGGAATTTTCCCGAGGTCACCCCGAAGATGCACTTCTTAGGATTAAGGCGGATCCCGAAGGCTCTGAGCTTTTGGAAGGTTTCCTCTAAATCTGCAACGTGGTAGCCAGGCAGCTTGCTCTTGACTATCATATCATCAACATACACCTCCATGTTTCTCCCCATTTGGTCTTTGAAGACCTTGTTCATCAGCCTCTGGTAGGTGGCTCCTGCATTTTTTGAGCCCGAAGGGCATCCTGATATAGCAATATGTTCCTCCCTCGGTGATGAAGGCAGTCTTCTCTTCATCTTCGGGGTCCATCCTTATTTGATGGTAGCCACTGAAGGCGTCTAGGAAACTAAGGAGCCCATATTCAGCAGTTGAATCTACCAGTTGATCTATTGGCGGCAGAGGGTATGAGTCTTTCGGGCAAGCATCGTTCAAGTTTCTGAAGTCGATGCACATCCGGAGTTTGCTGCTACCTTCTTTTGTGGCAATGACCACGTTGCTTAACCATTCGGGGTACTTCACCTCCCTGATAACTTCAGCATCTAGGAGATGCTGGACTTCGGTTTTGACAAAGTTGCTTTTGTGGGATGAGATGCTTCGTTTCTTTTGCCGGACAGGTTTTGCTTCCGGGCTTACTTTGAGGCTATGCTGTATTATGCCAGGGTTTACTCCTGGCATATCTTTCGGCGAGTAGGCAAACAGATCTTTATTTTCCAGCAGAAAGGATACAAGTTTTTCCTTGTCACCTTCGGCCAAGCTCTTCCCTATTCGGGTAGATTGTCCTGGGACAAGATCTACTGCTTCCGTTTCTGCTTTGGGAGATCTTCTTCTTTGCCTTTTTCTGGAGCCTTTGCCTCCATCGTTTGCGCGAGGTTGCTCGCCGGAGCTTTTCGTGCTTTCACAAACACCTTTCTTACCTCGGCATTGGTCTAGGAAGATTTCTGCCATCTCCATCCTTGGTGGCGAATGTGACAGTCATCAAGTACTTCACATCAGGGCGAATATGCAGGTCACCCATTGTATGCCTTCCAAGGATGGCGTTGTACGAGGACGGGACGTCCATGACGATGAGTTCTCGCCATTGTGCAAAGAGTACAACTTTTGCTCCGTGTGCCCAAGTCTCCACATCATGAGATCATTGTATAGTATGATGGCCCAACCCGCCAGTCATGATAATGACTTTGTAAGGCACTTCGAGGAATTATCGTTACCTATGTACCTGGTGTAAACTTAAGCTCAAGAATTTAACCCGAGAATCCAAGGAACACATTCTTATACGGCCCTCAATTGAATATCTGTGGAGCGGGCAAAAATAAATCAGCAAGCCTGTAAGCTTCTGTGGATCGACGTCGATGAGATCTTTAGGATACCATGTACCCAAGGAATTTTCCCGAGGTCACCCCGAAGACCCACCATCTCAACATTGAGGCGGATCGAAGGCTCTGAGCTTTTGGAAGGTTTCCTCTAAATCAGGGCAACGTGGTAGCCAAGGCAGCAAGGTTGCCCTTGACTATCATATCATCAACATACACCTCCATGTTTCTCCCCATTTGGTCTTTGAAGACCTTGTTCATCAGCCTCTGGTGAAGGTGGCTCATTGCATTTTTGAGCCCGAAGGGCATCCTGATATAGCAATATGTTCCTCCCTCGGTGATGAAGGCAGTCTTCTCTTCATCTTCGGGGTCCATCCTTATCTGATGGTAGCCACTGATGGCGTCTAGGAAACTTAGGAGCCCATATTCAGCAGTTGAATCTACCAGTTGATCTATTGGCGGCAGAGGGTATGAGTCTTTCGGGCAAGCATCGTTCAAGTTTCTGAAGTCGATGCATATCTTGGAGTTTGCTGCTACCTTCTTTTGTGGCAATGACCACGTTAGCTCATCGCCATCTTGTCACTTGGGTAGCAATGATGGGTGCTTGACCTCCCTGATAACTTCAGCATCTAGGAGATTTATGGACTTCGGTTTTGATAAGAGTTGCTTTTGGGGGCTGAGATGCTTTTTCCGTTTCTTTTGCCGGACAGGTTTTGCTTCCGGGCTTACTTTGAGGCTATGCTGTATTATGCCAGGGTTTGGCATATCTTTCGGCGAGTAGGCAAACAGATCTTTATTTTCCAGCAGAAAGGATACAAGTTTTTCCTTGTCACCTTCGGCCAAGCCCTTCCCTATTCGGGTAGATTGTCCTGGGACAAGCTCTACTGCTTCCGTTTCTGCCTTTGCGGAGATCTTCTACCTTTGCCTCCAAAAAGCGCCTTTGCCTCCACCGTTTGCGCGAGGTTGCTTGCCAAGGAGCTTTTCGTGCTTTCACAAAGACCTTTCTTACGCATCGGCTTGGACTATGAAGAAGCTCTGATCCCATCCTTGGTGGCGAATGTGATACCAGTCAAGTCAACTTCACATCAGGACCTACATTGCAGATCTCCCGAAAATTTGTATGCCTTCCAAGGATGGCGTTGTACGAGGACGGGAGGGTTTCCATACGATGAACCTCGCTTGTTGTGGAACCCGTACAACTCAGCTGCTCCGTCTCACCGAAGTCCCTCTCATCATCAGCGGGAGATCGATCCATCCGAGGACGGGGAGTTCGGATGGTCCAACCCCAAAAGTGGGCGAGGTGACAGGCTTCAGTTCGCTGCTGGAGATGCCCAAGCTCGGCAGCAGGTGCGAGAATAGGACGTCAGCATTTGAGCCATCATCAAGCAACACTCTTTTGACGTCCCAGTTCCCTATTCTCGCCATAATCAGCAGCGGATCGTCGTGGGGGAAGACGACGGTGGAGCCATCTTTGCGAGCCAGCTTCTTTGATGGACTTTGATACTCCATGACTGCAATTTCTCTGGCTTTCCGCTTTCTTTCCGAGGATGGGAGCCCCGTGGTGATGGTTTGGATAACCCCTGAAGGAGGTGGAGGGCGCCTTTTTGGACTTCTATTTCTCCGCCTGTCGGAGTCGTAATCCTCGTCTTCGGCCCTTTCTTCCTCCTCTTTTCTTCTCTTTGGGGAAGGCATCCGCAGGTACTTCCGAAGTTGGCCTTGTTTTATCAGCGACTCTATGTACTTCTTCAGCTGGAAGCAGTCTTCGGTGTCATGACCGTGGTCGCGATGAAACTGGCAGAACTTCTTGGCATTCTTTTTGTTATCGGCGGTCATGGCCCTTGGCCGCCGAATCTGCGTCCCTTGCCTTTCCAGCGCCATGAGGATGCTGGTCCGTGTGGTGCTCAGGGGCGTGAAACTTTGAGGTTTCCTTCCCCGCATCCTCCGAGGTCGTCCTGCCTGTTCCGTCGGATGCCGAGCTTGTTGACTGGACCCTTCGGCGCGGTGGTGATCGGACTTCGGCCCTGCCATTCTTAGCTCCTCGGCTGTCATGTGCTGTTCGGCCCTTCGGTAAAATTCTCCGAGGGTGTCCGGGGGGTCCTTTGAGAACTCGTAGAACAGCTGTGAGTCCCGCCGAAGGCCCCGTGTCATGGCAAGAATGCGGATTTCGGGGCCGAAAGTCTGGGACGCTCAGGGCTTCCCTGTTGAACCTTTCGACATAGTCTCGGATGGTTTCTCCGTTTCTCTGCTCTATGTCGAACATCTGCACAGGCATCTTCGCCGTCGGCCTGCTCCCAATGAATTGCTGCGTGAAGGCCGTGGACAACTCCTGGAACTCAGTGATGGTCCCTGGAGGCAATGAATTGTACCACGCAGTTGCTGGCCCTGTGAGGGTGACTTCAAAGCATTTGCACATGGTAGCGTCATCAGCACCGTGCATTATCATGCTGCGTCTGTACTTCGTCAAGTGGGCCTGTGGATCTGTAAGGCCATCATAAATTTCCAGGCGAGGTACTCTAAAGTTACCTGGCATAGCTGCCTCAACGACGGCCTGAATGAATGGGGAGTCATCTTCGCAGCATGTTCCAGAGAGTCTGGCCCAAACGGGTTTTCTGGCCACTTGTTTCTCCACTCTGTCCAGCCGTGCTAGTATCCTCTCCATAAGCACTGTGGCGCTAGGGCCTTCTTCAGGGAATGGAGATCGCCGGCGCCTCTTCGGGGAGCGAGTTCGGCGCTGAGGGGACAAGGACCTCGCCTCAGGCGACGAACTGCTTCGCTGTGAGACTCTCGGTCGCTTGGACCCGGTTTGTCCCACAGGCCGTTTCCCGAGGGCTATATCTTCTGTGGATGATTCTTCGCGAGGGTCTCCACTCCCCGAACTGCGATGTGTAGACTTGGGGCTTCTCTCCCGAGGGCGTGTCGGTGAGGGGGGTCTCTGGGCCCGTGCTTGCTGTGGCCACCTTCGGTCGATCTGCTGGGTCACTTCAGCAACGACCGAACGCTGAAAGTCCCTCAAGAAGCTCATGGTGACTACCAGAGGGCGGTCTTCCTCAGGCGCAGAAGTCCCTGGGAGTGTTTGCTCAGCAGCCGGTTGTATCTCAGGCGTGGACGGGGACCTTGGGAGTCCCTTGTCCTTAGAACGCCGAGTCTCAACGACGGCGATCTCAGAGCGGGTTCCCACAGACGGCGCCAAATGATGGCCAGGGGCCTCATCGTTCAGAGTCATGATGACTGGAGGAGAGACTTCTGGGAGGAAGAACGCCTGGTGGATTGGATCGCCCAAAGGAGAGTGCCTGAAAGCTCAGAAACAAAGGGTTAGGAGGCCCCCGGAGTGTTTTTCCGGGGGGGGAGCCTCCGACGCCCAAGTCAGTGGTGGCTGAGAGAAAGGCAGAGAAAATAGCACAAAGGGCTGAGGAGTCTCGCCTGGTAATTTTCTCAGAGTGTGGGAGCAGTGTTTTGCCAACCAGCCTCCTGCCAAGTATTAATTCCTGGTATTTATAGGAGCGCCTAGCCCGTTCAGATCGCGACACGTGTTCGGTCGGATGTTCCTGAATTTCTGGGCGTAGGAGACAGATAGCTGGTAGCAGGTTGCCTTGAGCCATGTGCTGAGACGGGCCATGATGTGATTCTGATGGCGTCAGCGTGGCAGTGCGCCTTTTGAGGCGGATTGTGGCGTCTGTGAATGGATGTGTCAGAGGCTTCCTTAAATGCTTCCATAAATGCTCCTGCCATACTCCCGAGGTCCCTGGGTGAGGTCGTCCTTTGGTACGGACAGAGCCTCTTCGGGAAACAAGCCCTCAGTTCGGGGGTTCCCAGTTTCAGGGAGTTCCGCCTTCGGGGATATCATGTTCGGCTCGCTATGTCTGGTGCCGCTTTTCTGAAGGCGATCTGTTCACAACCTTGGGGGGGCGAGTAGTGTCCTCGGGCTTTCCTGGCGTGCTGGGCTCGGAGCTCTTCGGCTATTTCCCGAGGTGCATGATCACACCTTTTCTCGGGTAGCGCCAGCTTCTTCTGGCCATTCTTGTGGCAGGGAGTTCGGCCAGATAGAGGCGATAGCGTTTGGCTATCACTTGGAATGCCTCCAAATTTCATATACACATGAGCATGTTGCATAGATCACAACCAACTATCACAAGCTAATCTATGATGTCTTGTAACATCAATCTAATCCTCCCAATTCCTCTAGTCCACCATAATTCAACCAAAACCTCTAACTAATACCATAGCTAAAACCACTCGAATTCTTCAAGCAAACTCAAGCTAATGGCATTAAATGAACTTGAAAACATACTCCCCTTCCCTCAACACCAAGTAACACGCAAGAATCAAAACCCCTTTTCGTTCAACCAAGCTCACCAAAGTTCTACACAAGTTCCAATCCAAAAACAAAGCACTAAACATAAAAATTCATGCTCCTAACCAAAACCCAAGCTTCAGACTAACTAATAAACATGAATTCAATCAAGAACACATTTCTTACCTCTTCCAAAAATAGGGGATGTGGAAAAATGCCTTTCCAAGCTTCAAAATCATGGTTTCAAGCTTGAAATTGGCTCCTCCAAGCTTATACACCTTGAATTGCACCTCTTGATACCAAGATGACATGATTCCAAGCTTAATTTGAGAGAGAAATGAGTGAGGGAAGGATGAAAACATGGTTATGGCAGCCTCCCCCTTCTCTTTCCCTTCTTAAACCCTTACTTAGCATAAGGTCACCAAGGTTTCAAGTTTAATGCAATTAAGCCCCCCATCTTTGTAACTTAGTCATTCTTGATTAAATTCTTGTCTATTCTTTAAGTTTGAGTTAAGGTTGAAAGTTAAGTTATAAAAATTCATTTTAAAACACTCGAGACTCGTCCTAGTTATTTAGGATGCAAAATTATCATTTTGCCCCCCTGAACGTCGTTCAGTGCTTTATTTTTCTCAAAACTTAGTGAACTTTGCTAAACTTCTCTATTCTTGCTATGTAAACTTGAATTAAGGTTCTAAACTTAATTTAGAACACTTTACCTTCCTCAATTTTGCTTCCCACTAGAAGGGCCATAACACGTTGGGGCACGCTGGGGGCCCTGTGAGGGCACTGTTGAAGCACACTAGGGCACAGTGAGGGCACATAGGGGCATGCTGGGTCACGATGAAGGGACACGGGGGCACAGCTGGGGCACGGTGAGGGCATCATGGAGACACGCGGGGGCATGGTGAGGAGGCGCTAGGGCACAGTGAGGGCAAGGTTGGGCATGCGAGGACATGCTGGGGGCACTGTTAGGGCTTGGGTAATGCTGGGGGCACATGACGACATGATTGGGGCACGTGAGGGCATGGGGAGGGCGCATTGGGGCACACTGGGGTCATGCAAGGGGACGGTGAGGGCAGGCGGGGGCATAGGGAAGGCGCACTGGGGGACGGTGAGGGCATGCTGGGGGCATGGTAGGGCACGGTGAGGGCAAGCTCGGGCATGGTGAAGGTGCACTGCGGCATGCTGGGGGCACGGTGAGGGCGCGGGAGGGCATGCTTGGCACAGTGAGGGCGTACCAGGGCACGGTGGGGGCATGGTAGGGCACGAGTAAGGCACACTAGGGCATCCTAGGGGAACTCTAGGGCACGATGAAGGCACGCGAGGGCACGGTGTGTTAGGCACCTCCTAAATGCTTGGCTTAGGGCAAGGAGAGCCAAGGAAAATGAGAGAAAACAGAAAAGGGAAATAAGAGGGACTATGGAAACTAGTACAATGACCTATATGCAAAACTAGAGACTTTCAGGACTTAATTGCACATAGAAAATGTACTATGGGAAAGCTGACAGGAAACAGAGAAAGGGGACTAAATTGTGCACTAAGTTAAGTGGTACAGTTGAAACTACAAACTTAAGGATGGCATTGTTGGCCATGCAAAATTCTATGATGGCTAGTGCAAGACTAGACCATTTGTGGGAGACAACAATGATTACTAGTCAAAATCTTGTCTTCCACTAAGTGTACTATTCACTAGTTAACTAAACAAACTAACTAGTTGGTGGTCTAGTTATGGCCGGTTATGCATGGGTGTATATAACACCTTGGTACTTGTGTTGTCTATTTGCTTGGCATCTTGGGCCATGTGTGGACTTAAGCGTCCATTTAGACACAAGTTTTAGTGGCAGTTTTGTGGACTTGTAAGCTTGGAAGGCTACTTTGCACCATGCATTTTATTGGAAGGCAAAAGTTGGCATTTAGCTAACTAAAACCCAAGTTAATTCGGCCGAAACTAGTGAAAGGCCATTTTGTTTAATTTCGGGCTTGCTTTGTTCATAGCTTAACCGAGAGTTGCTCTTGAGTTCTTTCATAAATTGGCTTTGAAATTCAAGAATCTTGAAGATACGTTAAGGGCTCAAGCTTGGAAGGCTTGTTTCGCCATAAGCTCACTTGGAATCAAGCTTTAGTTCTTGAAATTTCAAGAAGGCCGAAAGCTAATGAGCTAGGGTTTGAGGTAATCCTTGTTATCCTCTTCAATACATGGTATTTTCTTCCATGAACAAGGGATTAAAATGCTAAATTAGTATTGGATTGGGTTAATTGAACAAGCTTGATGTTGGTTCAGGAAGTTGTTGTTGGCCGAATGTGTTGGAAGATTTATCTTGGTGTTCTTCTTGATTTCCATGGAAATTAATCCATGACTAAGTGTGTTGTTGCCTAATTATACTTGTGCTAGGCGAAACTTGAGCAAAGAACATCAAGTTGAACAAGTGGAAGTTTGGCCGAAAGCTACACTTTGAGGTAAAGGTGTGTTCCTTGTTGAATTGCATGGTATTAGTGCCATGGACGTTGATTAATGATGATTTGATGATCATATGTTGGATTGAATGGATGAGGAACATTGTAATGTGAAGTTTAGCTTTAAGGCCGAGAGCTTGAAGTGGCATAGATTAGTGCCCATTGCTTGAATACATGGTAATGATGCCATGAAATAATAGTCATTGATGTTTTCATGCATATGTGTGGAGTTAGAGTGATGAAGGACATTAGTATGTATAGTTGGGCAATGTGGCCGAGAACATGGGTTAAAGTACTTGAGTGTGCTTGCTTGGTTACATGGCGTTTGTGCCATGAGTAAGCTTACTGGATGTTTAGATGCTCATGTAGTGAAATGGAATGTTGAATAATGCAACTATATGGAATTGGGCATTTGGCCGAGAGCTTGGTTTAGTGTGACATGGTGCATCTTACTTGGTTACTTCGTAATGATGCCATGGATGATATTCATTGATGATTAGAATATCATGTGATATGTTAAAAGGATGGGCCGCACATGTATACAAAATTGGGCCTTTGGGCACTTTGGCCGAAAGCTTGATTTAGAGTGAAATGGTGCATTTCACTTGGTTACTTGGTAATAGTGCAATGGATGATGTTCATTGATGATTAGAATATCATGTGATATGTTAAAAGGATGGGCAGCACATGTATACGAAATTGGGACTTTATGGCCGAGAGCTTAAGTGTGTATCTTGGTGTTCTTCATGTGAATCATGGTAGTTAGTCCATGAGTATGTGTGTTGATGCCTATGTGATTGTTTTGGTAGGCATTGTGGTTGTGGAACACTTGGACACTTAAAGCTTGGTTGTGACCGAGAGCTATTGAGGTAGGATTCACTAACACTTGATGTTGCTTGGTAATGTGCCATGGTTCAAGTGTTTAGAGTGGCTAAGTGATGATCAAAATCTGCCATGTGATCTTAGTTGCTTGATGGGCTTAATGTATATACTTGGTTGATTTGTTGATTAGCTAATTAACTATGGTACATGTACTAGAAATGCAAGTAAATGTGGCCTATTTGCTTGGCATTTTGTGAGCTCCAAATGGAAATGATATATTGGTAAGGTTTGTGTGCAAGAAATGCACATGGGTACATGTATGGTTATATGGCCGAGAGCTACATTGTGGAGTGTGTATGTGTACTTGTGTGCTTTGGTGATTCCTTGTGCTTGCTAACCCCACTTATGGATTAATTGCCATAGTTATCTATCTTGTATATGTATATGCTTGGTTTTCTTGTCTTTGTGTTTGTTTTGTAGGTTGAGCTAATTCATTGGAGGTTAAGCTTTGAGTGAACACTCAACTTAACTAAATAGACTCATTTGAGTTGCATATGTATATAAATGTGAATCCTACTGAGTTATACTCACTGCCCATTCCTTTATTTCAAGCAAGGACATTCGGCCTGAGTAGTGTTTGCTTGCTTGTGCTTGTGTTTGCACTAATTTTGCTTAATTCCCAAGGTATGTGCCAATGTGTGCTTGGCTTGACATTTTGGGTTCATTACAAGTCTTATTTACCTATAGTTGGCCGAGACTTATAAGTTAAGTTTGCAGGCAGTAGTTGGAGACTTGTCTAGGAGGGCTATGGATACTTGGACTGTGGCTTTGATCATAGTATTCTCCTTCATGACCATGAATCAGGCTATTGGGTTGGTGTTGCAGTGTGTACTACTGTATGGCATACTCAAGGTCATGTTTGTCCATTAGGGGTCTTGGCATGTAATAACTTGGCATAAATACTTTTGGTTTCATGGCATGTGTAGCCATGTTATGGTTGCTAGGTTGACTACCCTTTTGTGTTTATATGTGTAGTCTTTAATACCTAGGCTTGTGATGCTTTTATGGGTTTTGTATGCCAAGTTATGTATGGACTATGGATGGCATTATGCTTGCTTATGTTTGCTGGATATTATGGGCCAAGGTTTGGCACCTTTATGTGAATAGTATGGGCCTTGCTTCATGAAAATGTTATGCATAACTATATGTACCTTAGTTGGCCGAGAGCATCAAGCACATTAGACATGTGGTTTTCAAATCTAAACCAACTCTATGGGCTTCTTGGTTGTCATATAGGTAATACACTTGATGCACACCATGTATGCACTTAAAATTGTATTAAGTGTTACCTTGCTTACTGTGCAAGTTAGGGGTTTTGGGCCTTGCCCTTGCTGCAAGTTGTTTATGGAACTTTGTTAAAGCCACCTGGGCCACCTCCCAGGCCTCGTAACTTAAGAAAATAAGACTTAAAAGTTGCTTTTCTTGCTAGGCCGAGAGCTAGGAACCTAGTTATGGAGTTGGGCTTGTGAGCTAGTTTAGGAACTTTTAGGCCAGGGCCTGAGTGAGGTGTGACACGGTGAGGCCACGCGGGGGCATGGTGGGGGCATGCGAGGGCACAAGGAGTGCGTGCTGGGGCGTGCTGAGGGCACCCTAGGGGCACGGTGCGACACGCGAGGGCACGCTGGGGGCACGCTAGGGCACAGTGAGGGCACGCGGGGGCACGGTGAGGGCACGCTGGGGCACTCTAAGGGGATGGGAAGGGTGCGCTGGTGCACGGTAAGGGCACGCTGTGGCACGTAGTGGGCACACGAGCACACGGTGAGGACGTACTAAGGCACGGTGAGGGCACGCGAGGGCACAGTGATGGCGCACTAGGACACGCTGAGGGTACGCGGGGCCACGGTGAGGGCATGCAAAGGCATGGGGCGAGCAAACTGGGGCACGCTAAAGCATCGTGAGGGCACACTGGGCATGCTGAGGCAGGGGGCACGCTGAGGGCATGCGGCAGCATCACTCTCCCCCAAATCTCTTGATTTTCCCCATGCCCTTTGGAATGTTTTGATTCTAATCATTTCTAAATGATTTATGAGGGCCTTGCACAAAGTTTCAGACCATTTGGATTTATTTTAGAATTATTATGATTTTTTACCCAAAAAATAAATAAAAACTCATATTAATTAATTGGATTATTAGAAAACTCTAAAATTTTGCATTTTGGTAGATCATAATAGTCTTTACATGTCTGCAAAAAAAATGTGTCAAAAATCAACTTTTACAAGATTTTATGGATGGGGTGCCATCTAAGATTTTTGATGTTTTCTACTAGGTAACCCATAAAAGCCAACATATCCCTTTAGGGGCGAGGTGCTAGCTGTTAGGCACCTCCTAAATGCTTGGATTAGGCTAAGGAGAACCAAGGAAGTAAGAGAAAACAGAAAGAGGAGAGTAAGAGGAATTATAGAATCTAGTATAGTGGCCTATGTGTAAAGCTGGAGACTGTAGGGCCTATTTTGAACATAGGGACTATACTAGAGAAAAACAGACAGAAAACAGAGAAAGGGATCAAATTGCACACTTGATTGAGTGCTACAATTAAAACTACAAACTTGAAAGTGGGATTTTCGGCCATGCAAACTTTTGTGATGGCTAGTGCAAGACTAGACCATTTAAGGGAGACAACAATGATTGCTAGTCAAAGTCTTGTCTACCACTAATGTACTATTTACTAGTTACTAGTTAAGCTAACTAGTCTTTATTTTAGTTACATGGCCGGTTATGCATGGGTGTATATAACACCTTGGTACTTGTGTTGTTTATTTGCTTGGCATCTTGGGCCATGTGTGGACTTAAGTGTCCATTTAGACACAAGTTTTAGTGGCGGTTTTGTGGACTTGTAAGCTTGGAAGGCTACTTTGCACCATGCATTTTATTGGAAGGCAAAAGTTGGCATTTAGCTAACTAAAACCCAAGTTAATTCGGCCGAAACTAGTCAAAGGCCATTTTGTTCATTTCGGGCTTGCCTTTGTTCTTACTTGGCCGAGTGAGTTCTTGAGAGTTCCTTGGGAATTTGGTCTTGGATTTCAAGGAAACTTGAAGGCATTAGAGAATTCAAGCTTGAAGAGTGTGTTTCGGCCTTGGCTTGCTTGGATTCAAGTGTTGTTCTTCAAGTTTGAAGGAAGGCCGAGCCAACCCAGCTAGGGTTTTGAGGTAATCCTTGTTATCCTCTTGAATACATGGTAAATCTTCCATGAACAAGAGATTTAAATGCTCAATTGAAGTTAGATTGAGCTAATTGAGCAAGTAATGTCTCGGTTTGGAAGTGAAATGTTGGCCGAATGAATTGGATGAATGAACATGGTGTTCTTCTTCTTAAAGATGGAAATTTATCCATGTTTGATGCTTGATATTACCTATGTAATCTTGTGATAGGTTGTTGGGGTGAAGGACACCAAATTTGTGGAAGTTAGTGTGTTGGCCGAAAGGTGGATTTGAGGTAATTCATGTTCTACCTCTAATTACATGGCATTGATGCCATGAGCTTTGATTATTGATGATATAGTGAATGTATGTTGGGTTGGATTGATGAAGAACAAATGTGGGTGAAGTTGGGTTTTATGGCCGAAAGCTTGAAGTGGTATAATTTAGTGTCCATTACTTGAGTACATGGTAATGATGCCATGAAACATGTTTAGTGGTGATTTGGTGATTATATGATGAACTAAATTGATGAAGCACATTGTTATGTGATTATGGGCATTTTAGCCGAGAGCTAAACTTAATGTGAAATGGTGTGTTTTACTTGGTTACATGGTATTTGTGCCATGAGCAAGCTTTATGGGTGATTACATGATTATGTAATGAATTAGAAGGATGGATAGTATAACTATGTGAAGGTGGGCACTTTGGCCGAGAGCTTAAGTGTGTGTATTGTAGTGTCCTTCATAGAAATCATGGTAGTTAATCCATGGGTTTGTGTTGTTAATGCCTATGTATTGTTATGGTAGGCATTGTGGTTGAAGGGCACTTGGACATTTGAAGTTGGCTTGAGACCGAGAGCTATTGAGGTAGGGTTCACTAACACTTGATGTTGCTTGGTATTGTGCCATGGTTCAAGTGTTTAGAGTGGCTAAGTGATGGTTAAAATCTGCCATGTGATCTTAGTTGCTTGATGGGCTTAATGATTATACTTGGTTGTTTTGTTGATTAGCTAATTAACTATGGTACATGTACTAGAAATGCAAGTAAATGTGGCCTATTTGCTTGGCATTTTGGGAGCTCCAAATGGAAATGATATATTGGTAAGATTTGTGTGCAAGAAATGCACATGGGTACATGTATGGCTTATATGGCCGAGAGCAACAATGTGGAGTGTGTGTGTGTACTTGTGTGCTTTGGTGATTTCTTGTGCATGCTAACCCCATTTGAGGATTAATTGTTATGATTATATATTTTGTATATGGATATGCTTGGTTTTCTTGTCTTTGTGTCTGTTTTGCAGGTTGAGCTAACCAATTGGAGGTTAAGCTTTGAGTGAACACTCAGCTTAACTAAATAGACTCTTTTTAGAGTTGGTTATATATAAGTGAATCCTACTGAGTTTTACTCACTGCCCATCCTTTTCTTTTCAGGCAAAGATATTCGGCCTGATTAGTGCTTGCTTGCTTGTGCTGTGTTTGCACTAATTTTACTTAGTTTCCAAGGTATGTGCCAATGTGTGCTTGGCTTACTACTTTTGGGTTCACTACAAGTCTTATTGTTTGTTGGCCGAGACTTATGTTTTAAGTTTGCAGGCTG
>SMDT01001819.1:0-67095 GCA_005392925.1 Aquilaria sinensis
TTAGAGGACCAAATTGCTTATGGAAAACAACTAAGGACAAAGAAAACAAAAAAACGCACAAAGGACCTAAGTGTTCTAAGGTAGGCCTTAAGATGTGTATGTCTATGACTTAAGTCAAATGGAAGTTTTGTGGGGTTATCCCACATAAGGAGGGTTGCTAAAGGAAGATAAGAATGGTCAAATGTGGGCCAAGAGATTAAGACTAACAAACCATAGTCTTGTAGCAAGGAAAATGACATAAGACAAGGTTAAGACTACTTAAGTGTGTTTAGTGTACTTTTGACTATTTAAGTAGTCAAGACCACCTTTGCTTCTCTAAATTTTGGCTTCCACTAGCATAAAGAAATCCAGACCTCTCCTCCACACTTCGTCTATAGCCACCATACCTTCAAACTCAAAACTACTTGCAATTGAAGTCAAGAAAGCACAATTGGAAGCTATTCGGTACTATTGCTTGAGTGCACCTAGGATCAAGCTCCAATTTCAGCATACCCATCAAGGTAAGATTTCTCTTGCTCTCATGGGTTGTTTTCTGTATTTTCAAGCAACCATGGAGCTAGGGCTAAGCTTGGAAGAGGGCCATGAGCTTGATGAACGAAGCTTAGTAAGGGGAGTGCACTTATTGAAGGTTTTGTGACCTAGTGTGAAGTGCATAGTGATGGCAGCGAATTTCTGGGTTTCTAGAGCCCAAAAGTTAGTACTAACTACTGTTAAAGTCCTCCTAAGACCGAGCATTAGCTTGAGGAGGGCTGCCATAGTAATTTATTTAAGTTTATTGCATGTTTTATGGACTAACCTATGGTATATGTTGCTGCCACATTTCATGTGTTTGTTGTTTGTGTTTGCCTGCTGCATTTGGTTGCTATATCTTGTATGTATGCATTGTGGATTTCATGTTTTAGTATCTTTGGATTCAGGTTTTAATGATGGTTACATTGCCTATTGAATCCAAGTGCTACCCTTACTAAGTTTCTTAATGAAACTTACTCCCCTCAATTCTGTCATTTCAGGTCTAGCTGAAAGATCACCTTCAAACTAACCTTTGTGGTTTGCGTTTTAATCTGAAATTTCAGGCACATGAACTTTCATATTTCTAGTTACGATCTGGAAAGTTTGGTGATTTTAGGAGCACATTTGCTATTTTTAATGGTGGTAATTATTGTGTTGTGCAGCAGCTGTCCAGCATCCTGTTTTTGGAGTCCATTGTGTCTCAGGACCTCCTGTAACCTAGGGTGCATATTTAGCTGAGTTAAGACCATATTGTAGTGCATGTATGCATGTAAATGTAGTGTATGTAAAATGAGACAAGTATGTGAACATTTGAGTAATGTTTTCGCTATGTAAGTGATGTGGTGCAAAGCTGCCTAAGTGTGAATGATGGGCTGCTTACTTGTAAATTCTGTTTTGGCCACATAAAGTTACTAGATGCAAGAGAATGTAATTAATATGTGTAATGGACATGTATGGGATAGCCTTGGAGGGCTTTCCCCTTGTGAATGAAGTGTTTGCATGGTTTGGAAAAATTGTATGGGCAAAATGGTCCAAAAGTTGCCAGAATTTCGACTCTGGACCTAAAGTTTAATATCTCCCTGTGTAGAATGAATCTTGGTATGAAATTTTGACCACACCTAGAGGACATCTAGAGGGTTAACTGGGATTTGGAATTTCTGGATTTAGAGCCCTGTAGCCAAAGATATGACGTTGCAAATTTGGCTGAGTTACTGTTCATTTGGTCAGAATTTTGTAACCAACTTCAAAAATCCATAACTTGGTCCATAGGTGGGCTATTGATGTAAAACAAAATTCCTTGGTTTTCTCTAAGTCTCTACTTGATAATGGAGCAAAGAAAATAGGGGGTATGTGGCTAGAATGATACAGTTTATTAGTGGAAGTTACAGGTGCAGTAGCTGGCCACTAGAACTTAACAAGATTGCCTAATGTGTGGAAGCCAAAACTAAGACTTGTGCTAGTGTTTTCCTTCTTAGCTGCCATGGTGTGCATGAAATGTGAATATGTGTGTGATGGTTGGACCAATATGCATGTATTTACATAGTGCCCAAGAGGGCCACTTGGGTATGCACACTAAGGGTAGTGTTCTGATGGCCTACAGAACATTACCAATCTTGGGAGTCTAAATGCACAGTTTTGGCACCATAACTGGACTACCCCGGAGTGGGTAACAGAAGTTGGTATCAGAGCATGGTTTATACATGTACATAGCATATAGTTGCCATTGCATGCATCTACATATATGAACTCAGTTTGGTCAGCTGCTAGTGTCAAGTACCATTGAAATACCTATGATCTTTATATGTGCTCTATGATGGATCATCAATGCAGGAAGCAAACATGGTTGCCAGAAGAAGAGGTGATCCACCCCGAAGGCCTCCTACTGATTCTGGGCAACAAAGAAATGAACAGAATAGAGGGAATCAGGGGCAACAGGGGGCACCAAACCCTGAAGTGCCTCAGGTTTGGTTAGAGCTTCAGAGGAACTTAGCTCTAATCAATGAAAACTTAATGAGGCTGATTCAAGGACAACAGCAGGGAGTCCAAGTAGCTCCAGCAGAACCAGTTCGGGATGCACAGCTACAACTAGAAGAGGATACTAGGAACACATCTGAATATGTTCCTTCTAGAAGCTTAGAAGACACAAATGATGAGACCATTGAGGTGGAAGATGAGGATAGGAGAAATCCAAGAGGCAGAAGAGTAAGATCTGAGATTGGTCAGGTGTCCAGGACCAATCCCTCAGTCTATGACCATTCCTACACTAGGAATGAGATTGAGGAAGGCCGTGAGAGAAGATCCAGGAGAAGGCAGAGAGATCATAGAGAGCATCACCATACAGAGGACTCTCATAGATCTAGGAGACATAGATCAGAGGATCTAGAGGGCCTAGATGAGGTCAGACTTTTGGAGAGGTTCCAAGGCCTAAGACCTCCACAGTTTGATGGAAGAGCTGGGCCAGAGAGAGCTGAGGAGTGGTTAATCTTCATAGAAAAGATGTTTGAGAGGATGCCACTCAGCTCCACCAAGAAGGTGTCACTGGCTACTTACAACTTGGTAGGCAGTGCAGAGATGTGGTGGAGAAACACCAGAGACAGGTATGCTTTCCAGAAGGGCAGAAGGCCAGGAAGAGATATTGAGATGAGCTGGCCAGAGTTCACACAGCTGTTCCAGGAACAGTACATCAGTGATGCCATCAAGGATATGAAGCAAGCTGAATTTGATGCTCTAAGGCAGGACAACCTCAGTGTCCTAGAGTATGAGCACAAATTCAATCAGTTGGTGAGGTATGCTCCTCAGTATCATGGACTAGAGGAATTGAAGGCCAAAAGATTTGTCAGAGGCCTAAAGTCAGACATTAGAAAGGCTGTTAGACCTTTTGGAGCAGTTACATACTATGAAGCAGTGCAGAAAGCTCTATTAGTAGAGCAAGAGGAGTATGAGACTAAGTACTTTCCCAGTGGACCAGGGGAAAGTAGTCAGGCAGGAGGCAAGCAGAAGAAGCCACCACATGGCAAGGGAATTGCCAAGAGTTCCCATTTTGGTGGTGAGGGCAAGGTTAAGGGGAAGTTCCCTGGCCTAAGGTGCCCTAAGTGTAGGAGGTTTCATGGAAAGAAACCTTGCTACTTTGATACCCAAGCGTGTCTAAGATGTGGATCCATGGATCATTGGATCAAAGACTGCCCACAGGCTCAAAGGAGGCCAGAAGACCAAGGTCCAGTAAGACCTATTGGGGCAGGACCTAGAGGAGGAGCACCAAGGGAGGGACAGCAGAGGCCAGTTCCTCCAGTGCCTCGGCCTCCAGTGCAGAGAGCTGGCAGAGTCTTCCAAGTGGAGAGGCCAGAGACATCAGAGCAGGGAGGAGCACTAAGAGGTAACATTTACCTTAATGGTATGCCTGTTAGTGTTCTATTTGATACTGGTGCATCTGTGTCTATAGTGGCTAGGAAATTTGTTGATGCCATGAAATTGCCTACTGAAATCATGCCTAGGATATCCTTAGTGAAAACAGCAGGTAGTCAATGTCTTTTCACTAATGACCTAGCTAAGGATTGTGAGCTAGTAGTAGGAAAGACTAAGGTTATGACTAATCTGCTAGTGTTGGACATTCCTAAGTATGATTTAGTGCTGGGTATGAATTGGCTTGCTATGCATAACATAAGAATTGATTGTGCTAAGAGGGAAATCACATTGCCTGATGGTGAAGTGCATGCATTAGTGAATTCTAAGGAATTAGTGTATGAAATGCATGGCATGGAGCTAGAGGTATTAGATGAGATACCTGTGATTTCTGAGCATGATTACTGTTATGCATTGAATGAATTGCACTGTGATAAGGAAGTGGACAGAATACCTATAGTGAGAGACTTTCCACAAGTCTTTCCTAAAGACCTGCCAGGTATTCCTCCACAAAGGGAGATTGAATTTGAAATCAAGCTGCAACCAGAAGCTAGTCCAATATCCATACCTCCTTACAGAATGCCAATCACAGAGATGAATGAGCTCAAGAAACAACTTGATGAACTTCTTGAAAAAGGGTTCATAAGGCCAAGTGTTTCACCATGGGGAGCTCCTGTTCTCTTTGTGAAAAAGAAGGATGGATCTTTGAGACTATGCATTGACTACAGGAAGCTTAATGCAGTGACTATCAAGAACAAGTATCCACTCCCTAGGATTGAGGATCTGTTTGATCAACTCAAGGGAGCTAAGATCTTCTCCAAGATAGATTTGAGATCTGGATACTTCCAATTGAGAGTAAAGGAAGAAGATATTCCTAAGACTGCATTCAGGACCAGATATGGGCATTATGAGTACACAGTCATGCCATTTGGTTTGACTAATGCCCCAGCTGCTTTCATGGACTTGATGAACAGGGTGTTCAGACCACATCTGGACAAATTTGTGGTTGTGTTCATTGATGACATCCTAGTGTATTCCAAGGATGAAAATGAACATGAACATCATCTGAAGATTGTCTTAAAGACTCTGTTGCAGCATCAGCTTTATGCCAAGTTATCCAAGTGTGAATTCTGGATAAGGGAAGTGTCTTTCCTAGGACACATCATAGATGCACAAGGCCTTAAGGCAGACCCTGAAAAGGTCAAGGCAGTGCAAGAGTGGGAAAGACCAAAGACTGTGAAGGAAATCAGAAGTTTCCTAGGATTAGCTGGATACTACAGGAGATTTGTATCAGGCTTTTCCATGATTGCCTCAGTTCTTACTCATCTGACCAAGAAGGGTCAAAGATTTGAGTGGACTGAGAAGTGTGAAAAGAGTTTCCAGGAGCTCAAGCAGAGGTTGATTAAAGCTCCAGTGTTGATTCTTCCTGATCCAAGTAAGCCCTACATCATATATACAGATGCATCTAGATCTGGGTTAGGTTGTGTGCTTATGCAAGACAGAAATGTCATTGCTTATGGGTCAAGGCAGTTAAGACCCCATGAGCAAAATTATCCTACCCATGACCTAGAACTGGCAGCAGTGATTTTTGCTCTAAAGCAATGGAGACATTACTTGATGGGTAGTTCCTTTGTGATCTACACTGACCATAAGAGCCTAAAGTACTTGTTCACTCAGAAAGAGTTGAACATGAGGCAAAGGAGATGGTTAGAGTACATCAAGGACTATGACTGCAGTATACAGTACACAGAGGGCAAAGGCAATCTAGTAGCAGATGCCTTGAGCAGGAAGTACACAGGACTTTTGAAAGGAGGATCCTTAGCTGATCATGATGAGCAAAATAGTCTGCTATGCCTATGGCATAAATGGCATAAGTGGGAGGAAGCCCAAATTTACACATTGACAATTCAGTCTGGATGGATTGAAGAAGCCAAAAAGGCACAGGAGACAGATCCTGATCTGAAAAAGATCTCAGGAGAGGAAAAAGGTTCCTTGTATCAATCCTTTGCCTACAAGCAAGGATTACTGTACTTCAAGGACCGAATATATGTGCCTAAAGGAGCAAAGCTCAGGGATGAAATACTTGAAGAAGCTCACACAAGCAAGTTGAACATCCATCCAGGAAGTGAGAAAATGTATAAAGATTTGAAGAGTCACTTCTGGTGGCCACATATGAAGAGAGACATAGCTACTTATGTCTCCAAATGTGCCACATGCCAGAGGGTAAAGGTAGAGCACCAGAAGCCAGCTGGTATCCTACAGACTCTACCTATACCAGTGAGGAAGTGGGGCAACATAACCATGGACTTTTTGACTGGGTTGCCTATGACCAAGATTAAGGCATGATACAATCTGGGTCATTGTGGATAGGCTAACCAAATGTTCCCACTTCTTACCTATGAAACTCACAGACTCCTTGGAGAAGTTAGCCCAGATGTATGTCCAGGAGATAGTGAGACTACATGGAGTGCCAGACTCCATTGTATCTGATAGAGATCCAAGATTTACAGCTCGGTTTTGGAGTGCTTTTCATAAAGCACTAGGAACCAAAATCCACCTGAGTACTGCTTATCATCCTCAGACAGATGGGCAATCTGAAAGGGTGATACAGATACTGGAAGACATGCTCAGGAGCTGTGTGTTGGATTTCAAAGGTGAATGGGACCAACACTTGCCATTGGTGGAATTCTCATATAACAATAGTTACCAAAGCACCATTGGCATGGCACCTTATGAAGCATTATATGGAAGAAGGTGCATGACACCCCACTGTTGGGTGGAAGCCTCAGATAGGCTAGAGTTGGGTCCCAAAATTATTGAAGAGACTACTGCTAAAATCAAGAAGATTCAAGAGAGATTAAAAGCAGCCAATGAAAGGACCACAGCCTATGTCAACAAAAGAAGGAGAGACTTGGAATTTGAGGTTGGTGACAATGTTTGGCTGAAAGTTGCACCAACCAAAGGCACTGTCAGATTTGGCAAAAGAACCAAGTTAGCTCCAAGATACATCGGTCCTTATGAGATCTTGGATAGAGTTGGCAAGGTAGCATACAGGTTAGCTCTACCGCCAAGCATGTCAAGTGTTCATAATGTTTTTCACATCAGTATGCTTAAGAAGTGTCTATTGGACACAAAGCATGCTATTGTAGTGGAAGACATACAGTTGGAACCTAACTTGACATATGAAGAGAAACCTATAGCTATCTTAGCCAAGGATACCAGAAGGTTAAGAAACAAACATATTCCCATGGTTAAAGTTCAGTGGTCACACCACTCTGAAAGAGAAGCAACCTGGGAAACTGAAAAAGACCTTATGGAAAGGTATCCTGAAGAATACCCGAAGCTAAAGGCTATTTTGGAGGACCAAAATTTTTAAGGGGGGGAGGATTGTTACCACCTCATAAAATGGGAGAATTACAAGTGTGTCATAATGGCTAAAAACCATTATATTGTGTAATTCTCACCATAGTGATTGAAGTGTGGGGGGTAAAAGGTATGATCAACACCTCCTTAAAAGTGTTCCAAGTTGGTAACTTGGTCCCCAAGAAAAGCCTTAAGGATTGCTTGTTTGTCAAGCAACCTATGGACTTTTTTGTAAGATTTTGGAAATTCGGGTACTCAATTGCAAAACTTTCACAAAAGAGATTTGGAGAGTTATGGGAAGGATATGAATGGTATGAAAGTGCTATTGGAGGACCAAATTGCTTATGGAAGACAACTAAGGACAAAGAAAACACAAAAAGGCATAAAGGACCTAAGTGTTCTAATGTAGGCCTTAAGATGTGTATGTCTATGACTTAAGTCAAATGGAAGTTTTGTGGGGTTATCCCACATAAGGAGGGCTGCTAAAGGAAGATAAGGATGGTGAAATGTGGGCCAAGAGATTAAGACTAAGAAACCATAGTCTTGTAGCAAGGAAAATGACATAAGACAAGGTTAAGACTACTTAAGTGTGTTTAGTGTACTTTTGACTATTTAAGTAGTCAAGACCACCTTTGCTTCTCTAAATTTCGGCCTCCACCAGCAAAAAGAAAGCCAGCCCTCTCCTCCACACTTCCTCCATAGCCACCATACCTTCAAACTCAAAACTACTTGCAATTGAAGTCAAGGAAGCACAATTGGAAGCTATTTGGTGCTATTGCTTGAGTGCACCTAGGATCAAGCTCCAATTTCAGCATACCCATCAAGGTAAGGGTTCTCTTGCTCTCATGGGTTGTTTTCTGTATTTTCAAGCAACCATGGAGCTAGGGCTAAGCTTGGAAGAGAGCCATGAGCTTGATGAACCAAGCTTAGTGAGGGGAGTGCACTTATTGAAGGTTTTGTGACCTAGTGTGAAGTGCACAGTGATGGCAGCGAATTTCTGGGTTTCTAGAGCCCAAAAGTTAGTACTAACTAGTGTTAAAATCCTCCTAAGACCAAGCATTAGCTTGAGGAGGGCTGCCATAGTGATTTGGTTATGTTTATTATGTGTTTTATGGACTAACCTATGGTATATGTTGCTGCCACATTTCATGTGTTTGTTGTTTGTGTTTGGCTGCTGCATTTGGTTGCTATATCTTGTATATATGCATTGTGGTTTTTGTGTTTTAGTGTCTTTGGATGCAGGTTTTAATGATGGTTACATTGCCTATTGAATCCAAGTGCTACCCTTACTAAGTTTCTCAATGAAACTTACTCCCCTCAATTCTGTCATTTCAGGTCCAGCTGAAAGATCACCTTCAAACTAACCTTTGTGGTTTGAGTTTTGATCTGAAATTTCAGGTACATGAACTTCCATATGTCTAGTTGTGATCTGGAAAGTTTGGTGATTTTAGGAGCACATTTGGTATTTTTAATGGTGGTACTTACTGTGTTGTGCAGCAGCTGTCCAGCATCCTGTTTTTGGAGTCCATTGTGTCTCAGGACCTCCTGTAACCTAGGGTGCGTATTTAGCTGAGTTAAGACCATATTGTAGTGCATGTATGCATGTACATGTAGTGTATGTAAAATGAGACAAGTATGTGAACATTTGAGTAATGTTTTGGCTATGTAAGTGATGTGGTGCAAAGCTGCCTAAGTGTGAATGATAGGCTGCTTACTTGTAAATTCTGTTTTGGCCACATAAAGTTGCTAGATGCAAGAGAATGTAATTAATATGTGTATTGGACATGTATGGGATAGCCTTGGAGGGCTTTCCCCTTGTGAATGAAGTGTTTGCATGGTTTGGAAAAATTGTATGGGCAAAATGGTCCAAAAGTTGCCAGAATTTTGACTCTGGACCTAAAGTTTAATATCTCCCTGTGTAGAATGAATCTTGGTATGAAATTTTGACCACACCTAGAGAACATCTAGAGGGTTAACTGGGATTTGGAATTTCTGGATTTAGAGCCCTGTAGCCAAAGATATGACGTTGCAAAGTTGGCTGAGTTACTGTTCATTTGGTCAGAATTTTGTAACCAACTTAAAAAATCCATAACTTGGTCCATAGGTGGGCTATTGATGTAAAACAAAATTCCTTGGTTTTCTATAAGTCTCTAATTCATAATGGAGCAAATAAAATAGGGGGCTATGTGGCTAGAATGATACAGTTTATTAGTGGAAGTTACAGGTACAGTAGCTGGCCACTAGAACTTAACAAGATTGCCTAATGTGTGGAAGCCAAAACTAAGACTTGTGCTAGTGTTTTCCTTCTTTGCTGCCATGGTGTGCATGAAATGTGAATATGTGTGTGATGGTTGGACCAATATGCATGTATTTACATAGTGCCCAAGAGGGCCACTTGGGTATGCACACTAAGGGTAGTGTTCTGATGGCCTACAGAACATTACCAATCCTGGGAGTCTAAATGCACAGTTTTGGCACCATAACTGGACTACCCCGGAGTGGGTAACAGAAGTTGGTATCAGAGCATGGTTTATACATGTACATTGCATATAGTTGGCATTGCATGCATCTACATATATGAACTCAGTTTGGTCAGCTGCTAGTGTCAAGTACCATTGAAATACCTATGATCTTTATATGTGCTCTATGATGGATCATCAATGCAGGAAGTAAACATGGTTGCCACAAGGAGAGGGGAACCACCCCGAAGGCCTCCTACTGATTCTAGGCAACAAGGAAATGGACAGAATAGAGGGAATCAGGGGCAACAGGGGGTACCAAACCCTGAAGTGCCTCAGGTTTGGTTAGAGCTTCAGAGGAACTTAGCTCTAATCAATGAAAACTTAATGAGGCTGATTCAAGGACAACAGCAGGGAGTCCAAGTAGCTCCAGCAGAACTAGTTCAGGATGCACAGCAACAACCAGAAGAGGATACTAGGAACACATCTGAATATGTTCCTTCTGGAAGCTTAGAAGACACAAATGATGAGACCATTGAGGTGGAAGATGAGGATAGGAGAAATCCAAGAGGTAGAAGAGTAAGATCTGAGATTGGTCAGGTGTCCAGGACCAATCCCTCAGTCTATGACCATTCCTACACTAGGAATGAGATTGAGGAAGGCCGTGAGAGAAGATCCAGGAGAAGGCCGAGAGATCATAGAGAGCATCACCATACAGAGGACTCTCATAGATCTAGGAGACATAGATCAGAGGATCTAGAGGGCCTAGATGAGGTCAGACTTTTGGAGAGGTTCCAAGGCCTAAGACCTCCACAGTTTGATGGAAGAGCTGGGCCAGAGAGAGCTGAGGAGTGGTTAATCTTCATAGAAAAGATGTTTGAGAGGATGCCACTCAGCTCCACCAAGAAGGTGTCACTGGCTACTTACAACTTGGTAGGCAGTGCAGAGATGTGGTGGAGAAACACCAGAGACAGGTATGCTTTCCAGAAGGGCAGAAGGCCAGGAAGACATATTGAGATGAGCTGGCCAGAGTTCACACAGCTATTCCAGGAACAGTACATCAGTGATGCCATCAAGGATATGAAGCAAGCTGAATTTGATGCTCTAAGGCAGGACAACCTCAGTGTCCTAGAGTATGAGCACAAATTCAATCAGTTGGTGAGGTATGCTCCTCAGTATCATGGACTAGAGGAATTGAAGGCCAAAAGATTTGTCAGAGGCCTAAAGTCAGACATTAGAAAGGCTGTTAGACCTTTTGGAGCAGTTACATACTATGAAGCAGTGCAGAAAGCTCTATTAGTAGAGCAAGAGGAGTATGAGACTAAGTACTTTCCCAGTGGACCAGGGGAAAGTAGTCAGGCAGGAGGCAAGCAGAAGAAGCCACCACATGGCAAGGGAATTGCCAAGAGTTCCCATTTTGGTGGTGAGGGCAAGGTTAAGGGGAAGTTCCCTGGCCTAAGGTGCCCTAAGTGTAGGAGGTTTCATGGAAAGAAACCTTGCTACTTTGATACCCAAGCGTGTCTAAGATGTGGATCCATGGATCATTGGATCAAAGACTGCCCACAGGCTCAAAGGAGGCCAGAAGACCAAGGTCCAGTAAGACCTATTGGGGCAGGACCTAGAGGAGGAGCACCAAGGAAGGGACAGCAGAGGCTAGTTCCTCCAGTGCCTCGGCCTCCAATGCAGAGAGCTGGCAGAGTCTTCCAAGTGGAGAGGCCAGAGACATCAGAGCAGGGAGGAGCACTAAGAGGTAACATTTACCTTAATGGTATGCCTGTTAGTGTTTTGTTTGATACTGGTGCATCTGTGTCTATAGTGTCTAGGAAATTTGTTAATGCCATGAAATTGCCTACTGAAATCATGCCTAGGATATCCTTAGTGAAAACAGCAGGTAGTCAATGTCTTTTCACTAATGACCTAGCTAAGGATTGTGAGCTAGTAGTAGGAAAGACTAAGGTTATGACTAATCTGCTAGTGTTGGACATTCCTAAGTATGATTTAGTGCTGGGTATGAATTGGCTTGCTATGCATAACATAAGAATTGATTGTGCTAAGAGGGAAATCACATTGCCTGATGGTGAAGTGCATGCATTAGTGAATTCTAAGGAATTAGTGTATGAAATGCATGGCATGGAGCTAGAGGTATTAGATGAGATACCTGTGATTTCTGAGCATGATTACTGTTATGCATTGAATGAATTGCACTGTGATAAGGAAGTGGACAGAATACCTATAGTGAGAGACTTTCCACAAGTCTTTCCTAAAGACCTGCCAGGTATTCCTCCACAAAGGGAGATTGAATTTGAAATCAAGCTGCAACCAGAAGCTAGTCCAATATCCATACCTCCTTACAGAATGCCAATCACAGAGATGAATGAGCTCAAGAAACAACTTGATGAACTTTTTGAAAAAGGGTTCATAAGGCCAAGTGTTTCACCATGGGGAGCTCCTGTTCTCTTTGTGAAAAAGAAGGATGGATCTTTGAGACTATGCATTGACTACAGGAAGCTTAATGCAGTGACTATCAAGAACAAGTATCCACTCCCTAGGATTAAGGATCTGTTTGATCAACTCAAGGGAGCTAAGATCTTCTCCAAGATAGATTTGAGATCTGGATACTTCCAGTTGAGAGTAAAGGAAGAAGATATTCCTAAGATTGCATTCAGGACCAGATATGGGCATTATGAGTACACAGTCATGCCATTTGGTTTGACTAATGCCCCAGCTGCTTTTATGGACTTGATGAACAGGGTGTTCAGACCACATCTGGACAAATTTGTGGTTTTTTTCATTGATGACATCCTAGTGTATTCGAAGGATGAAAATGAACATGCACATCATCTGAACATTGTCTTAAAGTCTCTGTTGCAGCATCAGCTTTATGCCAAGTTATCCAAGTGTGAATTCTGGATAAGGGAAGTGTCTTTCCTAGGACACATCATAGATGCACAAGGCCTTAAGGCAAACCCAAAAAAGGTCAAGGCAGTGCAAGAGTGGGAAAGACCAAAGACTGTGAAGGAAATCAGAAGTTTCCTAGGATTAGCTGGATACTACAGGAGATTTGTATCAGGCTTTTCCATGATTGCCTCAGTTCTTACTCATCTGACCAAGAAGGGTCAAAGATTTGAGTGGACTGAGAAGTGTGAAAATAGTTTCCAGGAGCTCAAGCAAAGGTTGATTAAAGCTCCAGTGTTGATTCTTCCTGATCCAAGTAAACCCTACATCATATATACAGATGCATCTAGATCTGGGTTAGGTTGTGTGCTTATGCAAGACAGAAATGTCATTGCTTATGGGTCAAGGCAGTTAAGACCCCATGAGCAAAATTATCCTACCCATGACCTAGAACTGGGAGCAGTGATTTTTGCTCTAAAGCAATGGAGGCATTACTTGATGGGTAGTTCCTTTGTGATCTACACTGACCATAAGAGCCTAAAGTACTTGTTCACTCAGAAAGAGTTGAACATGAGGCAAAGGAGATGGTTAGAGTACATCAAGGACTATGACTGCAGTATACAGTACACAGAGGGCAAAGGCAATCTAGTAGCAGATGCCTTGAGCAGGAAGTACACAGGACTTTTGAAAGGAGGATCCTTAGCTAATCATGATGAGCAAAATAGTCTACTATGCCTATGGCATAAATGGCATAAGTGGGAGGAAGCCCAAATTTACACATTGACAATTCAGTCTGGATGGATTGAAGAAGCCAAAAAGGCACAGGACACAGATCCTGATCTGAAAAAGATCTCAGGAGAGGAAAAAGGTTCTTTGTATCAATCCTTTGCCTACAAGCAAGGATTACTGTACTTCAAGGACCGAATATATGTGCCTAAAGAAGCAAAGCTCAGGGATGAAATACTTGAAGAAGCTCACACAAGCAAGTTGAACATCCATCCAGGAAGTGAGAAAATGTATAAAGATTTGAAGACTCACTTCTGGTGGCCACACATGAAGAGAGACATAGCTACTTATGTCTCCAAATGTGCCACATGCCAGAGGGTAAAGGTAGAGCACCAGAAGCCAGCTGGCACCCTACAGACTCTACCTATACCAGTGAGGAAGTGGGGCAACATAACCATGGACTTTTTGACTGGGTTGCCTATGACCAGACTAAGGCATGATACAATCTGGGTCATTGTGGATAGGCTAACCAAATGTTCCCACTTCTTACCTATGAAACTCACAGACTCCTTGGAGAAGTTAGCCCAGATGTATGTCCAGGAGATAGTGAGACTACATGGAGTGCCAGACTCCATTGTATCTGATAGAGATCCAAGATTTACAGCTCGGTTTTGGAGTGCTTTTCATAAAGCACTAGGAACCAAAATCCACCTGAGTACTGCTTATCATCCTCAGACAGATGGGCAATCTGAAAGGGTGATACAGATACTGGAAGACATGCTCAGGAGCTGTGTGTTGGATTTCAAAGGTGAATGGGACCAACACTTGCCATTGGTGGAATTCTCATATAACAATAGTTACCAAAGCACCATTGGCATGGCACCTTATGAAGCATTGTATGGAAGAAGGTGCATGACACCCCACTGTTGGGTGGAAGCCTCAGACAGGCTAGAGTTGGGTCCTGAAATTATTGAAGAGACTACTGCCAAAATCAAGAAGATTCAAGAGAGATTAAAGGCAGCCAATGAAAGGACCACAGCCTATGTCAACAAAAGAAGGAGAGACTTGGAATTTGAGGTTGGTGACAATGTTTGGCTGAAAGTTGCACCAACCAAAGGCACTGTCAGATTTGGCAAAAGAACCAAGTTAGCTCCAAGATACATCGGTCCTTATGAGATCTTGGATAGAGTTGGCAAGGTAGCATACAGGTTAGCTCTACCGCCAAGCATGTCAAGTGTTCATAATGTTTTTCACATCAGTATGCTTAAGAAGTGTCTACTGGACACAAAGCATGCTATTGTAGTGGAAGACATACAGTTGGAACCTAACTTGACATATGAAGAGAAACCTATAGCTATCTTAGCCAAGGATACCAGAAGGTTAAGAAACAAACATATTCCCATGGTTAAAGTTCAGTGGTCACACCACTCTGAAAGAGAAGCAACCTGGGAAACTGAAAAAGACCTTATGGAAAGGTATCCTGAAGAATACCCGAAGCTAAAGGCTATTTTGGAGGACCAAAATTTTTAAGGGGGGGAGGATTGTTACCACCTCATAAAATGGGAGAATTACAAGTGTGTCATAATGGCTAAAAACCATTATATTGTGTAATTCTCACCATAGTGTTTGAAGTGTGGGGGGTAAAAGGCATGATCAACACCTCCTTAAAAGTGTTCCAAGTTGGTAACTTGGTCCCCAAGAAAAGCCTTAAGGATTGCTTGTTTGTCAAGCAACCTATGGACTTTTTTGTAAGGTTTTGGAAATTCGGGTACTCAATTGCAAAACTTTCACAAAAGAGATTTGGAGAGTTATGGGAAGGATATGAATGGTATGAAAGTGCTATTGGAGGACCAAATTGCTTATGGAAGACAACTAAGGACAAAGAAAACACAAAAAGGCATAAAGGACCTAAGTGTTCTAATGTAGGCCTTAAGATGTGTATGTCTATGACTTAAGTCAAATGGAAGTTTTGTGGGGTTATCCCACATAAGGAGGGCTGCTAAAGGAAGATAAGGATGGTCAAATGTGGGCCAAGAGATTAAGACTAAGAAACCATGGTCTTGTAGCAAGGAAAATGACATAAGACAAGGTTAAGACTACTTAAGTGTGTTTAGTGTACTTTTGACTATTTAAGTAGTCAAGACCACCTTTGCTTCTCTAAATTTCGGCCTCCACCAGAAAAAAGAAAGCCAGCCCTCTCCTCCACACTTCCTCCATAGCCACCATACCTTCAAACTCAAAACTACTTGCAATTGAAGTCAAGGAAGCACAATTGGAAGCTATTTGGTGCTATTGCTTGAGTGCACCTAGGATCAAGCTCCAATTTCAGCATACCCATCAAGGTAAGGGTTCTCTTGCTCTCATGGGTTGTTTTCTGTATTTTCAAGCAACCATGGAGCTAGGGCTAAGCTTGGAAGAGAGCCATGAGCTTGATGAACCAAGCTTAGTGAGGGGAGTGCACTTATTGAAGGTTTTGTGACCTAGTGTGAAGTGCACAGTGATGGCAGCGAATTTCTGGGTTTCTAGAGCCCAAAAGTTAGTACTAACTAGTGTTAAAATCCTCCTAAGACCAAGCATTAGCTTGAGGAGGGCTGCCATAGTGATTTGGTTATGTTTATTATTTGTTTTATGGACTAACCTATGGTATATGTTGCTGCCACATTTCATGTGTTTGTTGTTTGTGTTTGGCTGCTGCATTTGGTTGCTATATCTTGTATATATGCATTGTGGTTTTTGTGTTTTAGTGTCTTTGGATGCAGGTTTTAATGATGGTTACATTGCCTATTGAATCCAAGTGCTACCCTTACTAAGTTTCTCAATGAAACTTACTCCCCTCAATTCTGTCATTTCAGGTCCAGCTGAAAGATCACCTTCAAACTAACCTTTGTGGTTTGAGTTTTGATCTGAAATTTCAGGTACATGAACTTCCATATGTCTAGTTGTGATCTGGAAAGTTTGGTGATTTTAGGAGCACATTTGGTATTTTTAATGGTGGTACTTACTGTGTTGTGCAGCAGCTGTCCAGCATCCTGTTTTTGGAGTCCATTGTGTCTCAGGACCTCCTGTAACCTAGGGTGCGTATTTAGCTGAGTTAAGACCATATTGTAGTGCATGTATGCATGTACATGTAGTGTATGTAAAATGAGACAAGTATGTGAACATTTGAGTAATGTTTTGGCTATGTAAGTGATGTGGTGCAAAGCTGCCTAAGTGTGAATGATGGGCTGCTTACTTGTAAATTCTGTTTTGGCCACATAAAGTTGTTAGAAGCAAGAGAATGTAATTAATATGTGTAATGGACATATATGGGATAGCCTTGGAGGGCTTTCCCCTTGTGAATGAAGTGTTTGCATGGTTTGGAAAAATTGTATGGGCAAAATGGTCCAAAAGTTGCCAGAATTTCGACTCTGGACATAAAGTTTAATATCTCCCTGTGTAGAATGAATCTTGGTATGAAATTTTGACCACACCTAGAGGACATCTAGAGGGTTAACTGGGATTTGGAATTTCTGGATTTAGAACCCTGTAGCCAAAGATATGATGTTGCAAAGTTGGCTGAGTTACTGTTCATTTGGTCAGAATTTTGTAACCAACTTAAAAAATCCATAACTTGGTCCATAGGTGGGCTATTGATGTAAAACAAAATTCCTTGGTTTTCTCTAAGTCTCTACTTCATAATGGAGCAAAGAAAACAGGGGGGTATGAGGCTATAATGATACAGTTTATTAGTGGAAGTTACAGGTGCAATAGCTGGCCACTAGAACTTAACAAGATTGCCTAATGTGTGGAAGCCAAAACTAAGACTTGTGCTTGTGTTTTCCTTCTTTGCTGCCATGGTGTGCATGCAATGTGAATATGTGTGTGATGGTTGGACCAATATGCATGTATTTACATAGTGCCCAAGAGGGCCACTTGGGTATGCACACTCAGGGTAGTGTTCTGATGGCCTACAGAACATTACCAATCTTGGGAATCTAAATGCACAGTTTTGGCACCATAACTGGACTACCCCGGAGTGGGTAACAAAAATCCCTTTCACTGGGCAAAGTGAAAGGGCTAATGACTTACTAGGACTCATACATAGTGTTGTATGTGGCCCTATGTCTACACACGCTAGAGGAGGCTTCCAATAATTTATTACCTTTACTGATGACTTTAATAGACATGGCTATGTGTATCTTATGAAACACAAATCAGAATCCTTTGAAAAGTTTAAAGAATTCAAGAATGAAGTACAGAATCAACTCAGGAAGAGTATCAAAGTACTTTAATCAAATCGAGGTGGAGAATACTTTGACCTAGTATTCCTTGTTTATCTAAAAGAGTATGGTATAGTATCATAACTCACTCCACCTGGTACACCTCAATGGAATGGTATATCTGAAAGAAGAAATTGAACTCTATTAGACGTGGTTCGAACTTTGGTGAGTCAAGATGACCTTCCAAACTCCTTTTGGGGACATGCTATAGAGACAGCCGCTATTACACTAAATTGAGTTCCATCTAAATCGGTTCAAAAGACACCATATGAGATATGGAGTGTGAGGCATCACAGTCTGTCTTTTATGAAGATTTGGAGCTTTGAAGCTTACGTGAAACGTCAATCCTCTGACAAGCTAGGGCCCAAATCTCATAAATGTATTTTTGTTATGTATCCTAAAGAAACAAAGGGTTACTTTTTCTACAATCTGTCCAAGTAGAACGTGTTTGTTTCTTGAAATGGTGTCTTTATAGAGAAAGAGTTTATCTTTAAATGAACCAATGAGAGGAAAGTAGAACTTGAAGAAATTCAAGAACAACAAGGGGACATCAAACCTGAAATAGAACTTGAGCAGACATCATAAGATTTTGTGGTTTAGGAGTCAGTTCCTGTAGCACAGAGCCGACTTAGGTCTGGTAGGAGTTGGAGTGAGCCTGAGAGATATGGATTTCTCGTGACTTACACCGGTGATGTGATGCTCATGGATTAGGATGAGCCCATAACCTACCAAAAAGCTATGTCAAGACTAGATTCTAAAAAGTGTCTAAAGGCTATGAAGTCCGAGATGGAATCCATGTATGAAAACCAAGTATGGACTTTGGTTGATCCACCTGAAAGGGTAAAACCTATAGGGTGCAAATGGGTTTTCAAGAAGAAACCCGACATGGATGGTAATGTGATTACCTTTAAGGGATGACTAGTTGTAAAAGGTTTCAACCAAATTCATGGTATTGACTATGATGAGACTTTTTCACTAGTTGTCATGCTTAAATCCATCCAAATTTTATTGGCTATTGCTGCACACTATGATTATGAGATATGGCAAATGAATGTCAAAATTGTGTTCCTTATTGGGAAGCTACTTGAGGATGTGTACATGACATAGCCTGAGGGTTTTGTCACTCTAGAAAATGCCAATAAAGTGTGCAAGTTGCAAAGGTCCATTTATGGACTAAAGCAAGCTTCTTAGAGTTAGAATCTTTGTTTTGATGAAGTAATCAAAGAATTTGGTTTCATTAGAAATGAAGATAAACCTTGTGTTTACAAAAAAGGTTAGTAGGAGCGCTATTGTCTTTTTAGTGTTGTATGTAGATGACATACTACTCATCGGGAATGACATTCCCAAGCTACAGTCTATGAAGACTTGGCTAGGGAAATATTTCTCTATGAAGGACTTGGGTGAAACGGCCCATGTGTTAGGCATTAGGATCTATAGAGATAGATCTAGAAAGCTACTCGACCTAAGTCAAAGTACATACATTGATAAGGTGCTAAAGAGGTTTAGCATGCAAGACTCCAAGAAAGGATTCTTTCTCATGTCACATGGTATAACTCTTTATAGATCTCACTATCCGAGTACACCAGAGGAGAGAGAGCACATGAGTAAGATTCTATATGTCTTAGCAATTGGATCTATCATGTATGCCATGATATGTACTCGTCCTAATGTCTCATATGCCTTGAGCATGACGAGCAAGTACTAATTAAACCCTAGTTAAAGTCACTTGACAGTTGTGAAGGACATCCTTAAGTACTTACGAATGACTATGGATGCATTCTTGGTCTTTGGAGGTGAAAATAAGCTCATTGTAAAAGGTTACACCAATGCTAGCTTCGAATCCGATAAGGATGATTTTAGGTCATAATCTAGTTATGTGTTTTTTATTGGTGCTAGTGCTGTGAGAAGGAAGAGCTAAAATCAAAAGACAGTAGCCGACTCTACAACAGAATCTGAGTACATTATTGCCTCTGATGCTGCAAAGGAGGTTGTTTAGTTCAAGAAGTTCATCATAGAACTTGGAGTGGTTCCAAGCATCGCTGACCTGATAGAGCTCTGTTATGACAACAATGGTGCAATCACACAAGCTAAGGAACCTCGATCTTACTAGTGATCCAAACACATACTCTGATGTTATCATCTCATTAGGGAGATCGTTGAAAGGGGTGATGTGAGGATATGCAGAATCTCAACAGATAGCAACATTGCTGATAAATAGACGAAACCTCCAAGTATAAAATTTGTGATTCAACTCAACAGTTGGGTGAAAGATCTTAATTGACTAGGTATAAAATTTTTGAACACCCGATTTACCCCATTTCACTTTGATCCTAGAGGGTTTCGATTATCTTCTACTACACTTGTTTGGCTCCCGAAACCCTACAGTTTGGTGGTACCAAATTTAGATTAGAATGGTACTATATTTAGGTTAAAATGATATCAAACTTATGTTATTATGGTACAAGATTAAGGTTAAGGTAAGTGGTACCTTAATCTGATATTGTTGTAACCTAAATATGGTACCATCTAACCTGAATAAAGTACCAAAAAAAATGGTACCCAATTCATATTAAGGTTGTACTAGATTCAGGTTGTACTGGATTCTGGTTAGTATATGATGATAGCATAAATATGGTTTCATGTAACCTAATCTAGTACCACCCTTGCTAAATATATTACCACAATAACCTAAATTTGGTACCATGTAACCTCAATCTTGTATCATAAGGCATGGCACCTGATTCAGGTTAAGGACGTACCATATTCAAGTGAAGATGGTACTAGATTTAGATTAACATGGTACCAGATTGTCATGGAGCAGGGTCATAGTGCCCCAAGCTTACTTGACTTGTAAGCCGTTCGAGACTATGATTCCATTTAATTACTATTGGCTAACTATTACTCATAGGTAAATTAAGACAATTTAAGTGCAACTAGTTTCTTAGCCTACCCTGCAAAAAGATATGCATGCACTTGTCCTAGCATGCATCTTGTATCTCAAAGAAAACATCGCTCGAGCATTCATTATTAAAACATACTTAAAATGTTTTAAGACAATAAAACACTAGTTACTTCAACTTCATGTAATAGTTTGTGCACACTCTTTAACACTAGTATGTACCTAAAAGTAACTCAACGGTCTTACAACATAGTGTATCCTAGTAGAGGCAATGTAATAGTACACAAGGTACCATATATAAAAGGAAAAATACTACTAAGATCATCTACTTGAGCTCCTACCTTTAAGCTATCAAGCTCCAAGTGCAAAGCCCTTACTTGTCCTTGTTCAACACTTAGCCTAGGCATAACGCTTGGTTAGTATAAATCTTATCTCTCAAGTAACCTTAAAATCTCAAGGATTCAAGTAAATAAGTACCTGCAAAGGGGGAAACTTAGCCCACAACTATCTACCTAGTTGTTAGGCCCGATGTTAGAACTTACACAACATACTTAAAGGAGTGAGTACATGAATGTACTTAGTAAGGGTCCCTTGGCGTACCTACAAAGAAGATAACAAGAAAAGATGAAAATATGATACACAAACAAGCAAACAACCAACCAACAATCAACACAGACAAATAACATTATAAATATGCAATACATGAATGTATGATATATAACAAGTACGAATTCTTGGGACTTCTTACACCATGGGTGCCTTATTCTTGCCATGAGCTCAAACGTCAAAGGTACTTGAGACACTAGCCCTTGTGTCCTAAATCCTTTTCCTTCCCTAAGTTCTACTTATAGGTCCTAGAGTAGGTCGTTACCTTTTCTCAAATATTGCCCGTTTTTCCTTTAACTTATTGTGCAAGGCAGCCATCTTACGTAGTCTAACTTGCCAAGCTTTAGGAGGTTAGCTTAAGGCTCCTTAGTGACTTACTTACTCCTCTTACATTTCCTCTTCATTCCCAATGGTCTAAGACTTCTTACTTCGGCCAATGAAGACTCCAAAACCTGCCTTAATCCCCTTATTGCACCATTAGCAACATGAGCACTTTAACCCCCTTAGCCACCCGACCTAGCCCTATGTTAAACACACCACTTAGCTACCACTTCAATAATACATAATTTCCAACTTAGGAATGAGTTTTAGATCCAGCCAAAGCTACAGAATATCTTACAATAGCCTAAGGATGTTAACCAAGAGATTGAGACGTTCTTAAGGTGCCCCGAGCTTAAGCGGGTTGGGCCATGGAGATGTTGTTGGCAATGTGTCACCAAGGGCAACAATCATCGTATTTCTTCAAAGCTTCCTAGTGATGCGTCTTCAAGTTGGCAATGCATTGCCATTTTTTTTACGACGTTTCGTGCAGTTATGCTATCTTGAACAAAACTTGCTCAATTTTTCAATCCCTAAAGCCAATTCAAATGAGTCTTGTTTCTACTTCATTCCAACATGAAATGATACATTTCTATGCATTATTTGAGGAAAATTAACTTGAACTCTTACCTCAAATTTAGCTACAACGCATGAACAAAGCACAAGTACCACAAGTACACTTGAGCTCAACTTAGTTCTCTTGAGTTTCAGTCATAAAATCTATGTGATATGGCTCTGAGAACTTGAAAACAAGACCGTTTCTAGCCACTCAATCAACTTAGAACTAGCTCAATCTAGACTAAGAACCTTACCTTAGGGTTTATACCCAAAACAAACAACAAAGAGCTAAAATGAGGCAAATGCACCAAGAATGAGTTGGAGGCTTCTTGATTTCACTTTGGGACCTTCAAATTTGCTAGAAATTGGTGGGATTAGGAGATGTTGTAGCAAGTGAGATTCTAGAGGGAGAGTGATATGAAAATTTGAAAGAAAGAGATCGAGGATGGAGATCAAGCTTGCTAAAATATCACAATCACTCTACTAAGGCATTTTGTTTGATTTCTTACCTTTTGGGCCTCAAGTTCTCTTTTGTTTCAACTTGGCCACTAGACATGAACTCAAAACCATCCCTCATTGTTCCCAAAGGATGTTCTTGTGCCTCATACACTGGGCCGTTTGGATACTTAAGCCACTAGAGACATAAATGGCTTATTTGGACACTTAACGCAATTTTTGTACTTTTTCTTCAAATGTTTGTTCTAATAGCTAGAATAACTTATGGTCTTAACTTAATTAGTAAAAAAATCCTTACATGGCCCTAATTTCATCACAATTCTGGTCATACCTCTCATTTGGGTCAAAATTACCATTTTACCCTTATGACTCTTAGGTGCCAAATCACACTTAGAAACTTATCTTTACTTTACTTAACCTGTGTCTTTTACTTAATAAGATACTAATTTGAGGTATTTAAGTAAAAATGCTTAAATAAAACATACTTACCAAGTTAAAACTAGTCATTGACTAAAAGAGTTACCACACAGATTCTGGTTTAGGTGGTACCATATTTAGGTTAACCTAAATATGGTACCATTCTAACCATAATCTAGCACCACAATAAAATGAATTTAGTACCATGTAAACTTGAATATGGTACCATAAGGTAAGGTGCCTAATTCAGGTTAGAATGGTACCAAATTTAAGGTAACCTCAATCTAGTACGATGATAACCTAAATCTAGTATAATGATAACTTGAATTTGGTACCACAATGACCTAAATTAGGTATCATCCTTTGCTAAATTCTGTTCCAGCCTAACCTGAATATGATACCACAAGGCATGGCACGCAATTGAGGTCAAGGTTGAGGTCAGGGTTGTAGCATAGTCAAGTTAGCATGGTACAGGATTCCCGTAATGGTGGTATCCGATTCATATTAGTGTGGTACTAAATTCAAGTTAGTGTAATATCAGATTTAGGCTAACCTAAATCTGGTAACCTGATAACCTAAATTAGGTGTCATGATTACTGAAATCTAGTACCATGATTACCTAAATTAGGTGCCACCTAACCTAAATTTGGCACCACCCTAACCAGAATCAATTACCACGGCAACTTGAATTCGGTACCACGCAAATCTAAATCTGGTACCACAATAACCTAATTTAGGTACCACATAAATTAAATCTAGTACTGCATTTCATGGTGCTTGATTCAAGTTAGGGTGGTACTGGATTCAGGCAGAATGGTATCAAATTCAAGTTACAATGGTACCAAATTTAGGTTAAGATGGTACTAGATTCAGGTTAACCTAGATCTTACACCGTGATAACCTAAATCCTTTACCACTATAACTTGCATCTGGTGCCACCAGTATAAGAATATGGTACCATCCTAACCTAAATACCGTACCATGATAACTAGAATTTGGTGCCATGATCAGTTGAATATAGTCGCATGATAACCTGAATCTAGTACCACATAACCTAAATCTTGTGCCACAAGGTATGGTACCCCAATCAAGTTATGGTGGTACCAGATTTAGGTTAAAGCGGTGGTAGATTTAGGTTATGGTGATACCAAATTTAGGTTAGGGTAGTATCAAAATTATGTTATAATGGTACCAGGTTCACGTTAAGGTGATACTAGTTTGAGGTCTTGTGGGTACCAAAATTAGGTTTTATTTGTAATGGATTCAAGTTAGGGTCATATGTTGCACACCCATTTAGGTAATTGCTCACCCATCTACATAATGTTGTTTTTTCATGCTAGTGTAGGTGTTTTATAGTTAAGTGGTAACCCATTTAGGTAATTGTGAATGTGCTTCACACATTCATGTATTGTTTTTCCTCTTGATGAACATTGTTAAGCCTGGACCTGCTACACAAGATTGTTTAAGGTTAGAGTTTAGGTTTAGTGTTTAGGGTCATACTTCTACAGTTTATGGTTTATGGTTTAGGGCTTTGGGATAGGGTTAGGTTTTGAGTTAATGGTTAGGGTCACACTTTTATTTCACAGTGACTCTTTTCTTTTTCTTTGTTTACCAATCTAGTAAAATTTTACTATCTTTTAGAGATACCAAAATTTACATCAATTAAAGTCACATGTTGGTGAATTTTTTGGTAGATATGCATGAAAGGCCTAATTTGTTTTCTAATTTCAATACCATTGTTTCTTTCTATAAGAACTATTATTCCATTTATACTGCTTAGAACACTATCTAATGTTGTAAGAAATGTTGTTCATTTCAAAGGGTGTCTTAGTTCATCACATAATGTGTGTTGTTTAGAATGCCATAGGACTTTTATAACTTGTTTTTCACTTAAAAATTGTAGGCCTATGGTCCTATCATTTAATAGCTCGTAAGGGCTTGTAAAAAATTTAAAAATTGAGTTTCTAACTCTGCCATATTTCTAAATTTTTGTACTATTACATTGGGATTCTGCCTACATTGGGATACTAAGTTGTATATTTTTTAAAAGAAGTTGCATATTCAAATTATCACAATACTATATTCAAGTTAAGTGGTTTAGGATTCAGGCTATGGTGATATTAGTTTTAGGTTATAGTGGTACCAGATTCAGGTTATAATTGTACCTTATTTAGGTTAACTTAATATGCCGCTCACTAAGGTATATGTTGTTCTGTATTATTGGTTTTGGTGTTTTATAGTTAAGTTATATGGCAATTTCAATTTGGGTGGTGCTTGAATTAGGTTAGGGAGGTACCAAATTTAGGTTTGTGTGGTACCATATTCAGGTTATCATGATACTTGGTTCAAGTTAGGGTGGTATTTAGGTTACATTGGTACCTGATTAAGGTTATGGTGATCCTAGGTGCATGATAGTAAGTTACCTTATTCATGTTAATCTGGTATGCCATTGTGGATGTGTGTTCACTAGTATTGGTAATGGTGTTGTATAGTTTAATTCAAACATTAAGTCAAAATTTGCTAACATGACACCAATTATCAAACGAAATTCAATAAAACTAGGTTTAAGCAACCAAAACTATTACTAATTAATTAAAAACTTGTATTTTTGTAGGAAATGTGCTAATCAACTTAACTTAACCAATAAAACCCACACAATGGTAACCTAGGATAAAGTGAATATGTAAGACCAATTTAGAATAGTAATGATGTTTCCTATAATGTATTTGTTGTCAAAATTTGAGTGTTTGGTACAAACTCAATATAGCAGCATGTAAACATTTCATTCCGTAAATATCAGAGAAAATTAAACCATTTATTATGAAATAAGTAAACTGGAATCATATATTGAACTAGTTGCTATGTTGAAGAAAATTAGACTTGAAGCATTTTTGGAAGCAAAATTAGATCCATATAATTCAAGTCTATGTTTATGCACTTCTAGCTTAGACCACATGATAAAATTGAACCACGCAAGCACTTCAAACCCTAAATCAAAGATGTGCCATCTTACTTATAACACATACCAATACCCATAACAACAATGAGAATTACGCCTTAACTTACAAACTACATTGTCTTATACTTAGAACCGATATTTGTGCTAGAGGGAACCATTGTAAAATTCTTATGCACCTCTAGCATTCTCTTTGCTTGCTCCACACACATAGAATGCCATGATTGAAATTAGGACTTTGAATGATCCCTAATCGATTTCCCTGCGATGTACTACTTCCAACTGAAGAAGAGCTTGAAGACACTTCTGGATTGTGACATTGTTCTCTCCAAAATCTATTTGAAACCCTAGGTTTTTATTTTGATTTAGTCCTCAACTCCCTTCTGGAAAACTCTGTGCAATGTCCAATTTTGTTATTTTAACTGACATCATCCTTCCACTAGTGGAATTTGGTCCATTACAAGCAGTTTTTTGATAAAAAACAAACTAAATATATTACTAAAAACCAGTAAGAGGCTAGAGTGTTTAATCTGTAACCCTTTCTCAAGTACACCTAAAACAAAGAACCTAGATTAAAAACATAAACTTGGATTTATACACCATTGATCAAAGATCATATTGCCTATTATTGAACATATAGATATCCAGAAAATGATAGAGATTGAGAATTGGAGAAAACCTACAAGCGATTTATGGCTTGTTTTAGAGGATAATGGTATTTCGTGTAGACCAAGGAGACCACAAAATTGGTTTCAACTACAACATCCTATACTTTTAGCTTGAAGAAAGTCTTGAACTTAAAGAAAGTTTGATGAAGATCTCCTTAACATTACCCATAGGAAGAAGATGTCCCCCCCCCCCCCAGGCATACACTGGCTGCCAAACACGTTCAACTAGCTTGCACTTTTGAAAGATATACAGCATATCCTTCTAGAGTTTCTACTAAGAGGACACATGAGTACAATCTGGTTTACCCCCCTTGAAGTGAGATCTGTTGTTGTTGGTGATGCCCAGAGACATCTTTGTTGGAAGACATTGTGACTTCTGGAGGGACTTTCTGAGGGGGAGAACGCCTGGAGCTCAAATTTCCCAGGGGAGTGTGCCTGAAAATACTCAGAAAAGAGGATTAGGAGGTCCTCGGGGTGTTTTTCCAGGGAGGAGCCTCCGACGCCCTAGTCAGTGTCCTGAGAGGTGAAAGAGGGGGAACACTAGGAAATTTAGTGGCCTTGCCTGTTTGTGTTTTCTCAAGGAGGGGGAGTCGAACCGTTTGCCAGGGTCTGCTCCCTGGTATTTATAGGAGTGCCCAGTCCGTTCAGATGACGAAACGTGTTCGGTCGGATGTTCTCTGAGTTTCTGGGCGTAGGGGACAAGTAGCCGGTGGCAGGCTCCTTGAGCCTTGAACCGAGACAGGTCGTGACAAGACCTGGACGGCGTCGGCATGTCAGACCGCCATTTGGGGCGGCATGCAACGCAAGTGGGCGACATGTCAGAGGCTCCTTAAATGCTCGTGCCGTACTCCCTGAGGTCCTCTGGGCGAGGTCGTCCTTTGGTATGGACGTCCTTCTTCGGGAGTTATGCTCGTAGTTCGGGGAGTCCTTTAGTTCGGTGGTTCTGCCTTCGGAGGATTCTCTCCTGCTTGTAAGGGCTAGGCCTCTATTCCGAAGGCAATCTATTTGGTCCCCCGAAGGAGCAGGCAATACCTTTGGATTTCCTAGCGTATTAGCCGAAGTCCTGACTTCGTGGTGCTCGACTTCGCTCCTGCCGAAGTCCGTGACAGTGCTTCTTTTCGGCGGACGCCAGGCTTCCCGAACACAACTTCGGCGGGAAGTACGTACTGGGAGAGGCGATAGTCCTTCGGCTATCAGTTGGGAACATGTCTTGTACTACTTTCTAAGTAAAAAAGTTCACTTTCAACAGACTCCAAGAATTCCAAGAGAAAAGAAATTGCTAAGGAGTGTTGGGAATTTGATGTGAATCCAACAACCTCAAAAGAGATTTTACAGTGAACTCCCTATTATTGTTATGAATCTGACTAAATTTATCTGATGTGGACCTGCTCATAGACACATTACTCAACAAAGCTCTAATTCTAATCTTTCCCTTCCAATACGATCTCTTTGGTTCCTAATAGTAATATTGTTCCAAACCCAAAGATCCCTTTCCCATTTACCCATTGCCACTACAAGACAATCAAGATTTGTGTAATATCTAAAAAGCCTAGGAAACCTGATCTTTAGAGCCTCATCCCCTAACCACTTATCTACATAGAATCTTGTTAAACCCCCATTCCTTAATTTTTATGAAAAATAATCATTCAAAACCACACCTCGATCAGACAAATAACTTCCTGGACTACAAATTCTATCTTGTACTGTATTTTATTAAGATGAACCCATTCCCCCACTTTTTCCATATATGGACTTGATAACATCCCTCCACAAAGCTCCTCTCTCTAGCCTAAATCTTACCCACCATTTTACAATTAGGGCTTCATTATTTGCCTCCAAGCTTCCTATGCCTAATCTATGTAGAGCTTTATCTACCACCATTTTGTTCCATCCCACTAAATGGATTTTTTCCCTCTTTCTGATCTTTCCCACAATAACTACCTTCAAAGAATCTCAAGTGAATTCAAAACAGTAATAAGGCATTAAAATAGGAAAAAAAATACAAGGGTAAACCTAAAATGTTAGATTTTAAGAACATGATCCTGCCACTAGCTCACACCATTTTGACCTCCAACCTACAAGCCTGGTTTTCATTTTATCAACAACAGTCTTCCAAGCAGTGCCTTTTTTTTTTCATATGAACCCCCGATCGATATTCCCAATATGTAAAAGGATTGGAATCTACTTTGCATCCAACCAAGAAGGCGAGCCTTTAAATCTCATAATCTATAACATTGGCCCCATACAGACTACTCTTGTTTATATTAATTTTTAATCTAGATATTGACTAGAAGCAACACATTAGCCTTCCAAACTTAGCAACATTTGGCTCAACCCATTCTCATATTAAAAGAGTGTCGTTTGCAAACTGTAAGTGTGAAATTGTGATTTTTTTCGTGCCAAAGTTTTGATTCCATTGATCTTTTTTTTATTAATTGCTTCCTCCAACAAATAGTATAGAACTTCAACTGAAATTGGAAACAAAAAAGGTGAAAGTTGATCACCTTGTCTTAAGCTTTTGTCCATCTAAAATTCCTAAGTGAAATTTCCATTTACAAGAATTAAAACAATGGTAGATGTTATACATGCCTTTTCCATGGGTTAATTGTATATGTAGCCTTTAACATTTAATTATTGTTTTATTTTGGACATTAACATCGATTTCTAGCATAGAAAGTCTCTAACATCAATCAAGTGTTCCATTTTGGACCTTATATTAACTTGAGGCATTAAGTTTGATGGAAATAAATGAAAAACTAGTTTTAACCCATGAAAATTTTAGTTGTGTCATAAAAACCTTGAAAATTTCACATCTGAATCAAACCACCATTTCTATAACTCTCACACTCACACCTTTTCTGGCCACAACCATTCATGAAAGTAATTGATGTATGCCTCGGTTTGGTAGTGTTAAGGTAGAAGAATAATAGCCCTATGGTTTAAGTACTTGATTTCACTTTGATTGGAACAATTTTGTTTGTTCAAATCGATTTTTGGTTTAATTTTTAGCTAGCTCAATGATGATAAACCAATAAATCATTCATGTGACATTAAAGTGTAAACGAACCCCATGCAATTGAAATTACATTTCACATGAAATAGAGAAAATATATTTGATTTGATTATCCAATAAATCACCCAATTGAAAAAAGCCAAGATATGGCTAGATGCTTTAAAAAATGCTGACATGGGTTGGTAAATGAGAATTGTTTGCTTAAGTTTTCGAAATGGGAGATGACGTTGGCACTGCAAACTTCAAAAACTAGAGTTGGGAATGGTTTCTCACTAAGTGCCCTAGGCAAAAGCCCCTACTAGGGCATTTCACTATCGTTGGCTGGGGCGGCACGGCTGCCAGAGGACAAGCATCCTCAATAGCACCGTCTCGGTAGCTAGCTACCGTTGTTCCAGCCCATTAGCCTTTTTAGGAATCATGACCATCACAATTTCCTCGTGATGCTTCCAGTGATAAAAATGTTATCATGTGGCAATGAAATGAGAAGGGTTTTACAACCTAAAGGTCACTGCACACAAAGAAACCATTCCCTTTCATCAATTTTGCACATACAACATTTAATTTCAAAATCAAAGTTAGGGTTCATGACTAATTTCAAAAACCCAAATTCATTTCAAATAAAATATTCAACCAAACAACGCGAAATAGAGAACTTAAACTATAAGACTATTATTCTTTCTCCTTAACACTACAAAACCGAGTCATCCATCAATGACTTTCACGACCGATGGTTGTGGGAAAGAGACTGAGTGTGGTAGGTTGTAGGGATGGTGGTTTGATTGTTAAAGATGAAAGTTTCAAGGTTTCTAAGGCACAAATAAAATTTTTAGGGGTTAAAACTAGTTTTTCACTTTTTTCCATCAAACTTAATGCCACAAGTTAATAGAAGGTCTAAAACAGAACACTTAAACAAAGTTAGGTTCTTTCTATGCAAGAAGGTGAGGTTATGGTCCAAAATAGAATAATAATTAAATGTTAAGGGCCACAGATTCAATTAACCCCTATCCACGTTACCCATTTGGAACTAAATTTAGTTTTTCAGAGTACTAAACAAGAATTCCCAAGTTACATTATTTAAATCCTTGGCAAAACCAACTTTCAGAAGAGTTATTTTAACCTTATTCTACTTCACAAAATGGACCAACTCATTAGTTTTAAAGATGCCATCTAAGATCTGCCTATCTTGTACAAATTTAGTTTTAATTTCACAGATGATGAGATGGACTTTCTTCCTTAGAATGTTTGCCAAAATTTTTGAAACGGTCTTGTATATTGAACCTATCAAGCTTATCAGGTTGTAATCATTCCACATATAGGATTTGTCACTTTTGGGATCAAAGTGATAAAGGAGGCATTGTACCCTCTATAAATAGTGCCTATTTTTGCAAACTCCCTGACAAATGAGCAAATATCTTGTTTGATGATGTCCCAACATTTTTTTATGATTCTAGAATTTAATCCATTAGTCCCTAAGGACTTTGTACTGCCACAGTCCCACAAAACCTCTTTCTTTTTTTCATGCTCCTCGATAGGCTTTTCCAATTCATTTGCATCATAATCACTCAAATGTTTCAAATTTTTCAGATCGAAAGAAGGCTTGAACTTCCTCTCCTCTCTGAACTTATTTTGAAAAAAAAAAAACGAAGCATTTGCTTTTTTAAACATCAACCAAATCATCCATCAAATAGTCATTTACTATGAGTCCCTTGAAACAATATTTCCTAAATTTGCAATTCAACAAGCGATGAAAATATCTAGAATTTTCATCCCTCTCCACTATCCATCTATCTTTTGATTTTTGCTTCAAAAAAACCTCTTTAACTTCAACTTGTTTCCAAAACTGCCTTTGATCTTCTTCTCTTTTTATCTTCACCTTTTGTGCAAGTTTTTTGCTTCTAATAACTTATCCCAGGCAAGTAGGTTTTGCTTTGAAGATTTCAAAATAGTGCTAACATCACAAAAAATGCTCCCCATTCCATTGCTTTAACTTTACCTTCAAAATTTTAAGCTTTCCTTTCAATTTAAAACCACAGCTTCCTTGCACCTGCATGAGATTTCATTCTTTTTCCACAAAAGATAGAAAAAATCCTTTTGTTGAAACCATGAATTAGTGACTCTGAAGGGGTTAGCCTATAATACAAGATTGTCTGCTTTAATAAAATTACAATCTTACATGCATTTTCGTTAATATCATTAATGATAAGATTTCTTTTTAATTTAGAGACGTGTCTAACCTATCCTCCTAAGTCATTTGAAGAACCAATTAAATCTATTTAACCAGCCACCCTAGCAACCTTGCATGTCAGATCAACAGTTCCTTCAGCAATGTCAGGCTCCTCTACTATCTCCTTACTTCCATTGATGTTTTCTTATTCAGATTCAACAATATTGTTTAATATCTATTTGGCTTACTTGTTTGAATCTGATTCATTAGAGTTAACACCAAGACCAGAAGGGCAAACTTTCTGTTTGCTCTCGGAACTAGCTTGAGGGATTTTCTCACAAACTTTGATGGTATATCTAACTTCATCAAACTTAACACGAATAGTTTGGAGATACGGTCTAAAAAACTTGTCCTAATAATGACTCGGCCAATTGTTAGGTTTCTTTTAAAGGTAGTATTTTTTATAAACAACAATTGTGGACCCCCATAATAGTGCAATAGTATAAAACAATTGGTCATTCCCAGGATGAGAAGGAACAACCTATATGCGAAACCATGCATACCTGCTTTCTTTCTCTAACACTACAAACTACTTTTTAATAAATTCAAACCATTGGCCCATCCACTTTATACCTTTCGCAATTAGTCCTTCAGCCTCTTTTGAAGATTGGCAATCAATCAAAGTTTTCTTTTCTCCCAATTGCTCGAGCTTGCATGGTCCTAATCCTTCATTATAAAAAATACCATGCAAACCTTCTTTCATCTGAACTTCTTTTACTTCTCCAATAAGACATATTTCCAGCCATGCTTTCTCTAAATCTACAGAGTGAAATTCAAACCCTTCCCATTCTTCATCATGATTGAACTCTAAGTTTTTAGCGTCCACCATATTTCCAAGATTGCATCTTTATAGCTTTTTTTGTAGGGGATTTGACCTAGCATGCATTAGATCTTCTTCTTTAAGCAGGTTTTCCACCACCATTTGCATCATTGAATCCTTCTCCCTCCTTCCAAATTTTAAGATATTAGCCCTTAGATTAAAATTGCCAATCAGATTTGATTCATCCTTATCTCCATATCTCTTGGCAAGTTCTTCTTAGTAAACTTTGCAAATCCAAAGCAGTTGGTTGACCTGGTTTTTCTTTGAGAGACAAAAACATCTGCCACTAGTCTATATTTCTAAAAAACCTTCCACAAGTCTTTGCTTTTCGAAGCATCTGGCAAATTACTAAAAAAGAAAAACACTGTGACATGGTCAAGGCTTTTCCAATCCTCCCTCCTATCAAGTTTGCCTTTGTCATTTCAATTCCAACCTGAGTCAATGCCCTTTCCACTCTTTATCATTCTTATTCTCTCACTCATCTCTTTCATTGTCTCAAAGGCACACCATGTTATTCACTAAGTTACCATATTCCAATCTGGGTAGTATATTCAGCGAATTAACTAACAGTGGTCCATCAAAACCATTATAAAAAGATAAGTGATTTATTTGGCCCAAAAAAATATTACTGGCAAATTTTGGCCATCTTGACTAGCATGAAAGGTTTATTTGTGTCTTTTGCCAAAGCAGGAACAAAACATGGACTATGGGACTATGTGTAAAAATGTGTCTTTTGTACTCCAATTTATGACATTGTAACTAATTTCTTTTGTAGTATGAGTCTGAGACACAGTATGTTCCACACTCCGTTCTGACCATCATCATCTGTTGACTGTTCGTATCGATCTCCACTGGCTTGAACGAAGCTTTTCTTTTAGTTTAGTATAGAAATTAGGCCTTCAAGATGAAAGAAGGTATGTCTAATTTAGGGTTTTGAGGTTTCAAGAAAATTGAGTAGTACAAATCGTTGCTGAAATCTCATTTGTCACATGCCATCATTATTTGGTGCTTGACACATCCATCTTTCTGCGCTATGTTCGTTGCTCCCTTTACCATGTACTTCCATCCATATTTGTCATAAGGCAGCCCATGCTTGGGAACAACACTTTCTAACATCAAGCTCCCACTAAGATGTATCCCTTTACATTACTCTAGCAATTGGGTTATAATGTTAGCATATTTTCTTATAAAGTTGGTTTAGAGACAATGCCTTCTTGATAAGCTTATTTATTTTTTTATTTTTATTTGACCAACAATTATTATTAGATTTTTGTACTAGACATAAATCATAATTATCTATGTATGGCAAATAATGGAGACTTATTAGGCTCCTTATTTGTGAGACATGAATTGGAAGTCCTGGTAAGTAGAAAAACACAGGTCTTTTGATAAAGTAGTGCTAGGAATTGTTGTTTGTGACTGCATGTCAATAAGTTTGCCTCAAAACTTGAGTCACTTAAAATTTTTTGGTTAATTACATGTTATGTTCATGTTCTGACCCCAATCTCTATTTTTTTCATTGTGTTTCCCTAACATAGTTAAAACATTGTATTTTAGACCTTTTTGGATGAAGTTTATTATCTTGGATGGAGTTTATTATGTTGGATTGAAAATGACATGTCAGCATATAAGTATAGGGATAAATGCTAGTTTTAACCCCTAAATTTTTTTTTAATTAAAAAAAACCTTGATAATTTAATATATAATGATCAGACCCCTATCTTCAACCACCACCGATCTTATTCTCTCTCCAATCCTACCTTAACTATTGTTCTTCATTCGAGTGACGACTAGCTTTATTATGTCAGCAACATCCATTTTGTTCTCGCTATCGATCATTTTATTTACTATGCAAGTTTGTTTTCCTTCATCTCCTTTTGTCCTAGGTCATGCCTAGCCATCACCTCCTTCAGAGGTAACCAGAACGGTGGATAGTGACCTATAGGATTGGGGAGAAAGAAAGACAAATTAACTTTAGGGGAGCAGTTGGTTCGAGAAAGGAGAATAGGGTAAAATAGAAAGAGAACCTTAAGTTCAAACCCACCTATTCAGTACATAAGATCGGCAATCAACCTTAGGAGCCCCATCCTTACCGTATGAAGCAAATTGATATTGGCATGAAGACTCAACCGACAATAACCGAAAATTTGAATGGGTGTCAAAAGACTCAACAAATGAGCAGAGCCCGATTTATTCAATGGACAGCAAGGTAGCTGATTAATGGGTGAATTTGGCTACGGGTTTGGGTCGAGTGAGGAAAACAAAGGTCAGCACCTAAGGTTGCAAAATAATGAGGAAATTGGCTATTAGGGAGATAAACAGTGAAATTGTTAAGGCTTTTGTTAGATTTTAATGTTTCAAGCCTTTTTTTTAGCAAAGGGAACTTTTATAAGGGTTAAACAACCTTTTTCCCTGTAATTCTATAATGATTCAGAAGTGAAGAAAATGAAGGTTTAGGTTAGAACAGGATCATAATTAAAAGGTTAGGGTTAATGAATATAATTAACCCCTAAATTTTTTTCCTAAATTGGCCAACTACCATATCTAGTTTTAATTTTTTTTTTGTTTTCTATATTTACCTAACCTCATTGCCTTATATGGTTGACTATATATGTTATGGCCCTTCTAGTGGGAAGTGAAATTGAAGAAGGTAAAGTGATCTAAATTAAGTTTAGAACCTTAATTCAAGTTTACATGGCAAGAATAGAGAAGTTTAGCAAAGTTCACTAAGTTCCGAGAAGAATAAAGCACTGAACGAAGTTCAGGGGCAAAATGGTAATTTTGCATCGTATCCTGAATAACCGGGATGAGTCCCGAGTCTTTTAAAATGAATTTTTATAACTTAACTTTCAACCTTAACTCAAACTTAAAGAATAGACAAGAATTTAATCAAAAACCACTAAGTTACAAAGATAGGGGCTTAATTGTATTAAGCTTAATACTTTGATGGCTTGTTTGTTAAGGGAGGGTTTAAGAAAGGGAAAGTGAGGGTGGCTGCCATATTTTCATGTTCATCCTCTCCACTCTCATTTCCATCCAATTCTCCTTGGAATCAAGAAACTCTTGGTGGAACAAGCAGCTATCAAAGTATATAAGCTTGGAGGAGTGCATTTCAAGCTTGAAACCATGATTTTAAAGCTTGAAAATGCGTTTTTCCACTTCCCCTATTTTTGAACGAGGTAAGAAACGTGTTCTTGATTGAATTCATGCTTGTTAGTTAGTTTGAAGCTTGAAGTTTTGATGTTTGGTGCCATTGTTTTGATTTGGAACTTATGTAGAACTTTGGTGAGCTTGGTTGATTGGAAAGGAACTTGATTCTTGCTTGTTACTTCGAGTTGAGGTATGAGAGATATGTTTTCAAGTTCATTTAATGCCAATAACTTAAGTTTGCTTGAAGAATTCGAGTGGTGGCATTAGTTAAAGGTTTTGGTTGAATTGTGGTGGACTAGAGGAATTGGGAGGATTGGATTGATGTTACAAGACATCATAGCTTAGCTTGTGATAGTTGGTTATGTTCTATGCAATATGTTCTAAGTGTGTATGAAATTTGGAGGCATTCCATGCATGTTTGGTATGTGTAGGAATCGTCCAAAGTTCATAGCAGCAAAATGTGCTAATATCTGCATTTCTGTAGATTGGCGACGCGTCGCCAATTATAGGTCGACCCTAGCAACGCGTCGCCAATCCAGCGAAAGTTCACAGAACGTTAGCAACTATGGCAACGCGTTGTCACAGACAAAAATGCCAAAATTTTCACATTTTGCTAGCTTGATCCAAGTGAGACCTATGGGGGTTCTTAGTGTGCCTAGGGGTCTAAGGATTCTGGGGGTACTCCGAGACTTCCAAAAGTCCCACAAAATATAAGGGTTTCCTTGAGTTTTGTAGAGTTTTAAGGTTGCTTGTGCAACAAGAAAGGAAACTATGTTGCAAACAAACATAACTAGCTACCACTAGCTTAGGTGAGAGGTTTAGAACCCTTGTCGGCCTAGCCGTGCCATAGCCATGAGGTCGCAAGGCGAAACCTTGTTCATCTAGTCTACATCAAAGAGGCCCTGCGGCCTAGTCTACAAAGCTCCACCGTAATTCCCCTACATAATGACTATAGGAAGGCTACATGATTGCATCCAGTAAGCTTCGGCTTGCTAGGAGCGGGTTAGTGATCAGAACTCGCTAGGCACGGAGTGATGCACCGTGAGGAGGACTAGTTTGAGGAGAGGTCTTAAAGGCCTAGTTATATGTGCATATAACAGACCCTCATGCTGTGTGAGCTCGCAGCAAGTTTACATATGTTCATCATATGTCCAGTCCTAGTAATTTTCTTGCAGGTACACTGAAGACCCTTTACTGAGAATTGTCAAATTCTCACTCCCTAGTTTTGTTATACAGAGCTTGAAGTTGCTGGACCGGGTAATCGTTGAGGATTATCGCAGTAGTGTTCTTTTGTGTGTAGAGGTATGGCATTTGAGAATCCTTGTGATTCTAGTCTACATGGTGTATTTAGTTGGCTCGTTGGTCAAGTAACAGTACTAACTAGTATCTTCCTTTGGCTGCAGAGCCTAGTAGGACTTGGCAAAGGACTTTTGAGACTCGCCACTGGGATGTGTATCCAAGGTGGGAGTTAAGTCAAAGAGATCTCAGTAATGGCTTGTAGTTATACAGTACTTTTAGTTGCCTCCATAGTCTATGTTATGAGGAGTCTTTGACTCTAGGATTGCTCTTGGGTGAGGGCATTAGTCTACTTTATGTATGAATGTTCTCACGAGTTATTATGTGTAGTAAACTCACACAAATGTTGATTTTATATGCTTTGGCTATTTGTATTTATTTTCCGTAGAAATTACTTGGCCGAGTTAATTTTTTATGGTTTTAATAAACCAAGTCAATGCATGAAGAGCATGCATATTGCATATTCTAGGATAATCAACTAGTATTACGGGATTTAATCCGCACACATACACAACTAGCCAACTGCAATCCACAGTGAGACCAACTCTCACGGGCTTCCTAGGCAAGGGCATGGGCGGCCGTGTCAATATATGCAATTAAATGTAGCAATGACTCATCTACTAGACTGATGAATTTACCATTGGTGTTATAAGCATGAAATATTATGAGTTAACTTCCACAATTATATTCATTCTCTTCATACCAGCATTTCATAACATCATGTTCCCTGGAAGGTGCATCACAATTATGGGGAACATTTACCATTTTGCTTGGGAGCTAGGCCGTATCTTCAATTTTGGTGTGCATTACAGTAGATATTGTCTAGGAAGGTCACTAGTACCCTAACAAGCACTTAAAAAAAAAAAGATGGAAGATTGTCCAACATAGGTTTCACAAAGTCACTGGCTATCCCTTCACAAAAAAACCATCTAAAGAACAAATTGCAGTGTGTAGCAAATTGGTTGCCGAATTGAAGGTTTTTCTTAGAGACAATGCTGGAGTTGACTCACTAACATTCACTTTTAGTCATTGATGATGCTTGATCAGCTACCCACATTCAAGTACATAGGTTCCACAGTGCTATACATTGTATCCATGTAATTCGTAAAGGTCCATGACCTATTATTAACAATTGTGTGTAGCTGCTTAGTTGTCTGCATTTGCTTTAGAGGCAGGTGTCCTAGATGTAGACTAGATTCACCATGCGATGATCCCAAATCCAAGTGACATGGACATGGTGTTCTTAGAACTGTTATCAACTAATTGAGTCCATACGCCCATGTAGAACAAGTACCCATCGGAATTCTACGTTTCATTAATGATAACTACACCTCAAATTTTATTCCTTGTTTCAATTATGGCTGACAATATACTACTACCAGGGTGTAGACTTATGATTCTTTCTCTTGAACAAATTTTGTTCTCATGTGCATGTGAATTTGATTTATGAACTTGATTTTGTACCTTTTAGCAATATGAATGTCAGTTGTGAATGTCATCAATTATAGATATTCCCTTGAATAATTGTAATTAATCCATTAACCTACTATATCTTCTACAAATTCACAACTTTCCATTTAGGATAGACAACGCAGTTAGCATTTAGACATTTTTTTTGTAGTCAGCATTTATTAGACCTACAATTAAGTGATAACTTAGAAGTGGATATAAAGAATGAAAATTCTACAATAACAATGTCTTCATGTAGATGCATTCTCCATTGATGATAAAAGCCAAGTTTGTAGATAAACCTAGATACACTGGTGTTGGTACATACACCACCAAGGTAAGGATAATGTGGGGGACATTTATACATGTTATAGCAGCTAGCTATGGTAATGCACTTGTGTGCTCTATAATGGCTCAACTAATACTATATCATGGCCTTTGTCAACCACGCCTACTAGCCTGAGTTAGGCTTTGAGCAATGGTATCCCACATACGACCCATTTTTTATCTCTCCAAATGTTGCTAATCTAATTATAATCACCATTTGCATCTTCATCATGGCGCATATAGTTGGTACTTCGGGGCCTCACTATGTCTGGGTCATCAGTGTAATGCTTTTGAATGAAGTTGTGTAGTTTAGCAACGATAATGACTAATTTGACTTGAAACCTTCCATCGAACTCATGCATTATTTTTAAGATTTTTGATTTTGCCTTCCAAACACCTATTGTGCACTCGATGATATTACACACAGATGCATGCATAAAATTGAATTACTCCTCCATCCTCATTAGTGAATAGCCATTGTAGTCTAATGGGTATTATGGTGTTCTTACACAAGGTGCAAGAAATCCTAGGCTATTTGCGTAGCCAAAGTCTAAAAGATAATATTTCCCTGATGATTTTAAAAAGCCAAATTAGATTGTCCCATATCTCACTTTTATACCGATCAATTATCTTTTTATCCATGTTGGGTAAGACATATTTTTTTTGTCAACGTATGCAATGTTAAAAAAATAATTCTAAATCATGTTTTAAATATTAGTAAAAAGGTTGCATTGTTACTAAGATGTTGGGGATAATTACTATAAAAAATGCACATACCTAGTGGTGGGAATGAAAAGCCAAAATTTAGCTTGCTATATAATATCATAGCACTATAGTGGCATGCTATGACTCAAGAGTCCCAAAATAAACATGACTGAACCATATCCTAAACTCACATATGGCTATGTAGTTGTTAGTTCTCAATAATTGCTTAAAGGTGCTTTGTCAAGTGTACCTATAATGTTATAAAAATAAAGGCATTTATCCATAACATAATTAGAGACCATCGAAAATGAGGGTCAATTGGTCTCAGCACCTGCTTGGCCATATTACATATAGTATCTCATATGGCTCTATGCCAAATGTTTATAGTTGATGCTTAATGTTCGTACCATCGGCCAACTTGGCGGTGTGTGCAACCATGTCTACATAAGCTAAGAAATATTACTAATGCCCAATGACTCGACAGGTCATGTGAACCAATTAAAACATATATTTCAACAAATGCATTGTGCAATGCCCAAAAGTAAGGCACTTTTATATGATATTCATAAAAAAAAATTGATTTGACTTAGTCATTAATTTCAAGAAAAATTATTCTCCTACCATTGTAGGTCTTCTAATACGCATAAATTTTACCTTGGTACTATTAGCCCTACCTGCCAACATCTTATGGATCATAGCTTTAGCTAATTCCCCATCTTCCATGACTATCTTGGAACATAATTTCTTTCTCAAATGTTGCAAAAATGTTTGGGAGTGGCTTTGCTATATTTACATTAACCAGATTAGGAAGACATAAAAAATAAGTACTACTTCAAAATAGACACAATTTTCTTGCAATGTATTAAAAGTAGAAAAAATATAACTACAGTCTCTTATCACATTAAGCACCTAAAAATCAAGGGCTTGAATGCATGTGTAACCACTTGGTGTCATGGAACTACATGCACCTAGAAGCAGTATTAATTAAATATGAAACATCATCGTGTTGATACAAAATGAACTTTCCAAGCAACTTTGCTACTCGTTCACATGACAACTAGACACTTTAAAGTACTAAAGTCCAATATACTACCATCAAGTCTGAAGGGTTGCTATAACACTTAAGGTGACATCGGGCAAAGAAACAACAACTTGAGGCCCTATGTCATTTGGGTCAACAATGGTGGCTGAGAGCTCCTTCATTTGCTCTTTCCAACTACTTGTGAGATAGTCAATAATTTCTTAAAGAATATTAATTCACTCTTTGTTGCCAAACTTTTATTTTTTGTGTGCAAATGACCCTTCAATAACGGCCTCCAGTTGTGCCATAGGTCCAAGTTGATTGTGGGAAGGACTAGCACCATAATGCTATGTAGGATAATAGTTTATTGGCCTGTTGCAGAAATTCCTAACACATCCACCATTTACTCGATTGATTGACACATTGGGGTAAGGAGGAACTGGATCTGGGGCTAGGTTCTCTTCGATATTTTCAACGACTGAGTCAATTGTCTGCCCATCAATGTTAGCGATGCAAGGCTCACCACCCATCTTTGCTAACCACCAGAAACTAGATAAATCTTGGATTGGTGCAAACATTCTCTTCAAATTGACTAAACTTGGAAGCCTCTTACCTTGGAGCATGGTTACAGCTAAGCATTGTTGCATTATAAAGTAAGTCATTGATGTAAGTATCCTTTTAAACTCTCTTCCTCATTATATAGTATACTGATGTATATGACCACAATCAAGCTTCCCTTTTTATAGGTAGTAAACAAAGGACAAGAGTTTTTCTAAATAAGTCTTACCATTAGAAGGTGACAAAAAAATAAGTGGTACTTTGAAGTCATGCCTACCAGCAATCATCATTAGAAGTAATTTTCCAACACACATAGTCCTACCCCAAGCCAATCACAGGACCTATAAGTCTCTCCTGAAACTATTTCCTTAAGAGGTCCTAATTGCTCCCAAGTTTGTCCATTGTTTAGTCATGACTTGTGTCCATCCAAAATCCCTTCATAATAAAGTTCCACTAGTTTTAGCCAAATAGTTACCCTAAACTAACTTTTCCTTAACTGCACGGGTAGCTTAACGACTGAATAATTTAGTGTTAAAGGAGCCTCACTTAGCTTGTAATCCTTTTATAGGCAACTCATAGTATGCATCCTAAACATTGACATACCCTTGATAAAAGGATGCCATGAGCTTCACCTATACCATGTAAACCCACATCATTTTGTGCCACATGGCCAATTCCTAAGATTACAAACATCAACACCACCTAACTAACAAAAAAATTGACTCTTCAATAACCAAAGGGAACATATTGTGAGACTAAGTGGCATGTAATGACCCTTTACTATGCATGATCAAAAGCAACAAAAATAGGTTTTTTAAGATTTAAAGGAATGAAATTACTGATTTTACTTTCATAGGAGATTTTTGGAATGAAAGTCAATCATATAGTTATGAAGCTTCATACAAGACCTATTGGTCATAATGGTAATGCACTTGTTGGTACCTATATCCAAAAAGAATTTCCAAAACTCATGAATGGGAATAAAAAATGTTTAATGCTTGTATTATAACAAAGTCCAAGAAACAAGGATTTTTTGGTTTTTGAACAAATAAATTGTAACACTAAATTAGAATCTTATTAGAGAACTGAACTAATAGGACATCAGTCATTCAATTATTTTTTGGGTAATAGACATGAACGGAGAGTAACCCTATAAGTAAAATTGAGTAACAAAATGTCAAGTTAAAAGTCTCTGACATCATTAATTAAATCAATATTTTTCTTTTTAGATTATGATTAGGCCTGCTCGAACCAGTAAAAGAAAACTCAGAAGAAGGCATATTGCATTTGTGAAGGGCTGTAAGATACAACTAATATTTTTAAAGTGAATGAGTATTATTCGTTCATTATAGCATCTAACAAGAATGCATTGTGGTTGAGCACTCGATGAGTGCAACTGTGGAACACTGCTGTATTTGATCTCAGATGTGTCGTTATTTTGATGGCCACATTCTTTTGGAAATCAAATACCCATATGCTAAAGTAACATAAAGTCATACTTCATACTAGGAGCCTCATCTTGGGAAGTAGAGTTTGCAAATGTAGGCTACCTTGTGACAATGGTGAAAACAAGTACAAGGTTAAGGGAGTTGCTAGCACAAAGTAGAAGAAATAGAGTTGTTGAGCACCAATCTATAAGGAAAGAGATGAGAATCTAGCTTAGATTCAAGCTACATAATTCGCAGGAACCTTAAAACCCCAAATTAGATGTACCCCATTTTGTTGGAGACACGATTTTTTATGCCAAATTGAGGGAAATGCTTCATTCACTGTCTATTCATGGCCATTGAGCATTTACTAGTGGTCAATGTTTGAATTGTTTGGTAGGGCTAGTAGAGATCAATTTGGACAACAAACAGATGGTGAGGTGGGGGTTTGTTACAATTGTACAGGACATGAGTGAGACTTGTCGAAGAAAGGAAATTAGGTTGAGAGGCATACATCATATATCACAGGAAAAAGATGCCTTGTTACAATAATACCATAGACCACATTTTCTTCCTACTTTTGACCAAGCCATTCAATTGGAAATACTAAAGTAAAATGTGAGGAAATAAACAAAAATTCCTTCAACATTTAGCCTAACCTACACTTCTCCCTCCTTCTATTTTAGAAAATCTTCACTTTGCCCCTCAAATTGTTACATTTGTTAGAGAAATTGTACATTAGTGGCCAAATGCGCTAATTGCTCAATAAAATTTGCAAATGAAGCAAAATAACCACAGTATTCATCCCATGTCACTGTAGTTGCATTTTCCCCTAAAATATATAATATATTTTGAATAGACTTTTTACTTCTAGATACTTTCTTTATTTATAAATTCATTAATAATTTCTAAATCTATAATATATTTCCATCTTTATATGCCAACACATAATATATTATTTATATTTATTAAGCACATCATGAATCATGTATCATTATATCTTTAATGCCATACATGTTTTAAGCCAAACTGTAATTAATCTAAGTTGTGATAACATTAAGATACATTAGCAAATTTGGTACCATAATAACCTAGGTAAACTCTATCTTGTTGTGATAGGAATAAACATGAACAAAAAAGTTTTAGCTACTGAAATAAATCAGTCTTCGTATATGCTTATATGAATTGTCAAGATTTAGCACAGCGTAAATGTTGTCATATCTACTGGGTCCCAATAGTTGGTTTTCTTTTTCTATAATGAGTTGTTTTACAGTGCATGTCATGCATAATGGTACAAAAAAGTGTAATTAATTATATTAACTGCCACTTTATCCACTTTAATCAGAACCCACACTGACCCCATGATGCTACAGTTACCATCTTCCATAATCCAAAACCTAGCTCTAACATCTTTGCTGGCAAAAATATCATTGAACTACCATCATTGCCAAAGGAGTGTTTATTTGGTCCTCATTCACAAACAAGGATCATTAGTACAATTTCACCCATGGTTTGAGTACTAAAGATGGCAAACACTTATTCTGATGATGACAAAGCTCCTATGACATTCATTTATTCTTGTTTCTTCCTTAAATAGTTAATAATCTCATCACCCTATGTAATAAATTCTTTTTTTACCATCTACCAAAAAAAATTAAGAACACATGCTAAAAAATGGACAATGGTAAAAGTGCATCATCGGTGCCACCAACAAAATCATAAGTTGCACAACTTGAAACCCATCGAGTAGCCATATCACATGTACCAATCAAGCATCCTAACTCCTTCGTCACATAACCAAATAAAGGTCATAACAAAAAATCAAGCAGCTATCCAAGAAAGCCAAAAAGAATGTAAGCTTTCTATTATGCAACACTTCTAAAGTTCATAAATAATGCTTAAATTGTGATGTGTAGGATTAGAAATTGGTGTGCATAGTTCTCATCTACCTCCCATTCTACATACTTGTGCTACTCTACTTGTATTTTCAGCATATATCATGTCATGCCACAAAACCCACCCTAGGAATCTCAGGATGATGACACGCCGCATACTTAAGAAAATAAACTTTTCCTAAACATGCAAGGCTACATATTCCAAATAATTCCAAACTTATAAAATTCTCTTCTGATAATAAGTGGCAAGCAACTATAATTCTTGAAATTGGGACATAATCCATAAGGTGTTAAAGCTTTAAGGAATGAAACAAAATCCAAAGAGTTTTCTAAACATAAATAAGTTTCTAATAGTAGTACTAATGAAATACTTTTAATTGTTTTGAACTGCTGCTAGTATTGTAGGCATTCTCGCTAGCTAACTTGAATTACTCCTGATCTGTGTGAGGGGATGAAAATGGGGTGAGCACGAATGGCTAGCAAGTGGCAGATTTTGAAAACAGAAATACAATATACAAAATATATAGGGATCAAACAAAAACAATTTTTGTAAAATAATAACATAAACTTTAGCAGAAGATATTTAAACAGTCAGAACATAATCAATGTAATAGCAATTTTGAGAGCTGAGCAAATAATATTTGTAAATAAAATCATTAACCAAAACAGAGCAAGTCAGAGCAGAATAGCAGAACAGAAATTCAGAACAAAGTGGGTGGGGTGATCACTCTGACTACACTTAAACCGCTATAGTGCGTCCAGAATCATCTAAAAATTGCCAACAATCGAGCGCCCTAAAGGACTAGTCCTAAAAACAGTGTACTGCGAAACAGAACAGAACAGAATACCTTACGTGGAGGGTCCAGAACTACACTTTCCTAGTAGTTCGGGCATAAAACCAACATCCACTAAAATGGAGTCGGAACAGAAATTCAGAACATTACAATTGTTATAAATTTTAGTACAAAACATCACAATCAAAACATATCTGATCCCAGCTTCTTTAATCAAACATAATTCATTGCATAAACAAGATAAAATTTGAATAAGCAGATAAACAAGAAAATTAATAAAACACTTGGAAAAAATTTTAGAATAAAACTTGTAATTGAAAACTCTTATTCTAATTAAAAATTTATTTAATGCAAAATAGCTTTAAATCGAAATATTGAAAAATTACTAAATTGGAAAACTTAGCACTTTAAAGAAATAATACACACACACACACACACACACACATACACACATATAATATCAAAAAAAATTAATTTTTTTATAATAGTAGTAGCCACTTACCTCAAATGCAACTTTCAAACTCCTGAATAATTCTTTAGCCGTCTAAAATAATTATGTAAAAGTTTATGTCAAAACATAATCAATTCAGGAAATAACTCAAAATCATTTGCTAATAGTGACCCAAATGAACGCTTCTGAAATCTAAGAATTCACTAAGTAGTGTTAGAAGCCTTAGGGACTGATACTATGATTAACCCGATAATAAGATTCATCAACCTACTTGTGGTGGCCAAGTTATAACTTTATAAACTATAGGGTCTCGTTGAACCCACCTCTAAGCCTCAAGTACCTAAGATGTTATTAACCCAATTTTGACCTAGAAATACAATTCGTCTTCTCCGTTTCGATTCTTCTGCTACTCTCCAATTTCCACCATGCTCAGCCAAAATCTCCCCAAATTTATTTTTAATCCATCGGAAACAATTCTAATAATCAATTGACCCTTCCAATCATTAAAATAAATTATAATCAACAATCATCTTAACTTAAATATTTCTTTAATTTCAAAAAAAACTAGTCTATGTATTAAAAAATAACTAACAATTACTTACCAAAGATTATTCTTTTGCTGGAAAAATTCATAGATTACTCCCACTTGGTCCTCAATTGATGGTTTCATGCTCCACTTCTTCAATATAAAGGAATATGTAGATGAGATTTGTGACAGAAATACCCAAACCTTAATTATTTCTTATTTCTCCATTTTTATAACTTGTTTCCGTCTCTCCCTCCCCTTTTTGTGTTTCCAGTTCTTTTTCCTTTTTTTTTCCTTGCTCTTTTTTTTTCCTTAACCTAAATACCCAAAATAATAAAATAGACTAAATTGGGTTGGGTTATTATATATCATCTTTCGTTATCAATGGTCAAATGTGTTGTTCTGTTTGATAGAATTTGCTGTATGAACAATAAAAGCATAAAAGTCATGAGGACTTGGAGGAATCCTCATCATTTACGCCTTAAAACTATTGTCTACTATAATTTATTTGGTGCGAACCTTTTAGTGCTGCTAAGATCAATACTGGCTAGTTTTAATGTGATGCTCTCTTTAGTTTTAAGTGATGTCATCCATTCATTCACATGTGTTGCTTGCAACTATCTCAAAATCAATATAATTGTGCATAAACCAATCCTACGTACAATAATATACTCCCTACATTCCAAAATTTTTGCACCATTGTTGACACCCAATTTCGTCCGGCCATTAAAAAATTTTAAAAAAAAGAAAGAAAAAAGAAAACCCCATAAAAATGACAAAATTAAAAAGTTTGAGGTAAAAATGACAAAATTGAGAAGTTTTGGGAAAAATTGACAAATTCTGAAAGTTCCAGGAGCATTGGGTAATTTTTCGCATCAATTTTGGGCCAGACGGACGTTTCTGACCCAAATTGACAAAAAACGACAAAATTGTCAAAATCAGAAGCTTCTGAAACTTATCCAGAGTCTGAGAGACGTAAAGGACTGAAACTGTCATTTTACTAAATTAAGAGATAAGTTTGAATTTAATTAATTTTTAATTGTGAACAATCCAGCACCCCTTCCCCTATAAATAGAGGTCCAAAATCTGTGAAGAATGCATGAAAAAAAAGAAATCAAGCTTAGAGCTCCGTTTTAAAAAAAGAAAAATTACAGCTTAGGTTCCTAACTCTCCTTCCTTTCTCCAGAAAATCCCAAAATTTTCGCCTTTTGACGCTTTGACCATCTTCCTCCTTCCATTTTCTTTCACTACCGTCCCCTGCGCGCCCCTGCCGTCGCTGCCCATCGCCCTCGCCGTCGTCCTGTCCATCGCCGTCACCGTCGTCCTGCCGCCCTCGCCGCCAGCTAGCCTCCGCCTACCGTCACGCCGTCCGTCCATACCCGCCGTTTTCCCTTTCGCCCTGCCAAGTTCACCGCCGCGCCCCGCCACGCTCGCCGCCACGCCGTCGTCACGCCTTGCCTCCCTCGCCCCCGTCTTCGTCGTCGTCTCCTCCCCTGCCGCCAGCCCCGGCGTGAAACCTTCCCCCTTTCCTCGCCCGCGTCAACGTCCGTTTCCTGGGAAATTCAAAATCCTTTTCCTTAGGTAAAATTCTACTTTAGTCCATCATCTTTTTATTTTCTTTCTCTTTGGTTACTAACCTTTTCATTTGTCCTTGCAGAAAAAAAACTAATTACTAACTTTCTTGTTTATTATTTATTGTTGTATTATTATTAACCTTTATTATTATTATTGTTATTGTTAACAACTAACCTTACTAACTTCACTAACTTTTATTATTATTGTTAACAACTAACCTTACTAACTTCACTAACTTTTATTATTATTGTTAACAACTAACCTTACTAACTTCACTAACTTTTATTATTGTTGTTAACAACTAACCTTACTAACTTTGCTAACTTTTATTATTGTTGTTATTAATTCTAACAACTAACTTTTACTATCTTTGTTATTATTATTATGGAAGGTTATACCTCCTAATTTTTTTTTAGTGGATGGTCAAAAGCCCCACTTTATTATTATTAATTGTCCTTTTATTTACTTTATATAATTGTTTTTTTTTAGGTGGTTAAATTTATTTGACTTTTAATTATAATAAGTAAATAATTTTATGTGAATAATTATTTTTAAGAATAACAAAAATCATTTTTAAAAGCCATCTATTTTTTATTTGGAATACATGTTTTTTATTTATTATTTCTTTAAAAAAAAACACAACAAAAAGTTAACCTTTTATTCTTTCTTAAAAGTTATTAAAAAAATCATAATTAAATAATTCTAAAAATACAAAAAAAAATCAATTCTTTTTTTTAATATATTTCTAAAGTAATAATAATTAAAAATTCAAAAAAAATAATAAAATAATAATAAAATCCAATAAAATTATGATTAAAAAATTCATTAATTAAATAAACAATTAACAAAAAAAATTAAACTCCATGTCCAAATGATCCGCCAGGATCCAATGGTTTGGAGAATAAAAAATATTTTTAAAATAAAGTATAAAATAAAATTAGTTTTTAATAGTTACTTTTAATTTTTATCCAGTAAAAAGAATAAAAAAAAATGAAACAAATTTTTTTTAAGAATAAAAATATATAAAATTAAGACTTTATATTTTACTTATTTCTTTTAAAATTAAAATATAACTTTTTTTGATTCCTTTATTAAACAAAATAAAAATCTTAGCCAAATGATTTTTAATAAAAATAAAACAAAAAGAATTAAATTCTCTTTAAATATTTTAAACTTATTAATTAGATATATATTTTTCAGACTTATAAACTAGACAATTACTTTAAATAAAATATATAAATATCAAGACTCTACTTTTATTTTAAAATATACATATAAATAATTTAGACTTATAAATTAAATAATCACTTTTTGGTTAATCTTTTATCAAAAAAAATAATATAATATATAAATATCTTTTTTTTATTTTTTTTTTAAAATATACATATAAATTTTTGATTTCTTTATTAAATAAATAAAGTCTTGATTAAATAATTACTTTTTGGTTCACTTTTTATCAAATAAAATATTAAGACTTTTTCTTTTATTTTTAAAAAATATACATATAAATTTTTGGTTTCTTTATTAAATAAATAAAATTTTGATTGAATAATTATTTTTTGGTTCACTTTTTATCAAATAAAATATTAAGACTTTTCTTTGAAATATACATATAAGTTTTTTTTGTTTTCTTTATTGAATAAATAAGATCTTGACTAAATAATTTCTTTTTTGGTTATTTTTTTATCAAATAAATAGAATAAACATAAAATAAATGTCAAGATTTTTTTTTAACTCTTTAATTTCTTTATTAAATAAAGAATCTTGATATTAGATAATTTAAAAAATTACTTTTTTGATCCCTTTATAAATTAAGTAATTACTTAAGAAAAAAAAATAATAAAATCTTTCATTAAACAAGAAAATAAAAAGAAAACTAAAAGAAAAAGAAAAAGAATAAGAAAGAAAGAAAAGAAAAAGAAAGAAAAGAAAGTAAAAGAAAAGTAAAAGAAGAGAAAAAGAACAAACAAAAGAATAAAAAAATAAAAAATAATAAAAGAAAAGAAGGAAAAGAAAGAAAAGAAAAAAAAAATAAAAAAGAAATAATAAAAAAATAAAAAAAAAATTAATTATGTTAACATTAAAGATCATTAACAAAAACCTAAAATTTATATACAAAAGACTTATAAATTAGTAATTAAACTAATAATTAATTCCATAAAAAATATAATAATAATTAAATAATTAATTATAAATTAAAATAATTTCCATATCCGGATGATCCGGCAGGATCCACGGTTTGGAAAGTATCAACTTTTTTTTAATTTAATTGAATAAAAATTAAATAAAAAAATATAAATCCATATTTACGATATAAATTAAATTATTTAAAATTTCATCAAATTCCGTGTCCGGGTGACTCGGCAGAGTCCATGGTTCGGAAATAAACCTTCCGTGTCCGGGTGACTCGGCAGAGTCCATGGTTCGGAAATATCAAAATTTTATAAAATTAATTATTCAAAAATCATATTAATTTGCATCCGATCTAAATAATTCAGTTAAAATTTCTGGTTTGAAAATTAACTGAAATTATTTAAAAGCAAGCAAAACAAAATTAAAATCAACTAAGGTACCAATTTTGGGCGCTTAAAATAGAGTTATTTTAGCGTAACCGTACTCCTGAACCTTTGAACTCTCGCAGACCATTTTTAAGGTGTCCAATCGACCTAGCGAAAACCGATTGGTGGCGACTCTGTAAAATTCCACGTTGCCACAGCTTGGCGACTCCACTGGGGACCTCTACGACAGTGAGTCAAGCCTAAACGTTGATTAGTTTTGTGCTGCTTTGCTTATTTTTATGTGGATTCATGTGTTATATTTACTTATTGTAAACATGCATTATACATTCACGACATGAAGCTCTATACTAGAGCTTCCTCAAATCGAACACGTTCTTTCAAAGCAGAATTGGTGTTGTTGTTCTTGTGAGACCATGGTCTCCAAGCCTTCACCGGTTTCAAAGTAGCAAAGTAGTGTATTGCCTCCTGAGACGGATAGTCTCTGCATGGGCCCACGAAAAGCTATGACTCGAATTAATCCTTTCCTTACATAAACCCTCGAGGGTAAAGAATTGGGCTGTCACTATAATTTAGTGATGGGATTTGGGAACTACCCTTGACTTTTTTGATAAACCACCTTATGCATATAGAACTCCTCACTCTACCATAGAACCAATCAATAAGAACTCCTATGTCTTGGTTCCAATCACCGTAGGCATGAATTTTATCCATTTCCTTATATGGCTAGATTTATGATTCCGTGTATTACTTTTTGCTGACTCTGTTTTTCCTTGTTTATTTTTCCGGCATATTCATATCATTCATTAGGATAAGTACTCGGTGAAGGAATTACTATCATGGACATTCTCGAATACCTTCCCACGGCTGTTGATGAATCTTGGAATGCTACAATAATGGAAACTCAACCGGAAGCTATGGAATTCTCCGAAATTGCCCAAAAGCTTTATGGAGATTCCCTGACACCACATTCTCATGTACAACTCAAGGATCAAGTATCGGTCCGTATAGATCACAATGACGTAACCGAACTATTACGAGTATGGAATAATTGGAGCTCCATGGATCGTGAAGCATTCACATCGACATATGGCCATGTTGCTCGCCTGCTAAAAATCACTATTGATACATCACTTATCCGTGCACTGATACAAAACTGGGATCCATGTTATCGGTGTTTCTCCTTGAACAAGATGGATCTTGTTCCGACTATAAAGGAATACAATAACCTCCTGGGTTGGCCATCTGATTATCCAATGGAGACGTACCGTCATGATAGGAGAACTGAGCTTCATCGGGCCTTGGCTAAACTGTTGGACATGCCAGCTTCTACTCTTCAATCCAAATTCTCAACAAAGGGGTATCGTAGATTCATCAGTTGGAATGACATAAAGCAATTGGTCCACACTCTCCCACAAAAGGACCAAAGACATAAGGTTTTTGCTTTGGCAATATATGGCTTGGTAATCTTTCCTAGAATCATCGGATTCATTGAGGGAGATGTCATCTCACTATTCGAGCAAATCTGCAAGGCTCAAGTGAATCTGACTTCAGCCATTCTTTGTGAAACCATTAGGTCATTGAATTATTGTCGCCAAAGCGGGGGCAAATTCATTGGATGTTCTCACCTCCTTGACATATGGATCAAAAGCCACCTTCCTTGTGACAAACAAAATTTCGGGAATCGCTTTTCAAAAGACTTCATTCCAATTGAAGCCTTCTTGAAAAGTAAATCCATTCATCATGATAGTAAGGAAGGATGGATCGACTATTTTAAGAATATCAATGAGTTGCAAATTGAATGGAGAGCCCCCTGGTCCACCTCCAACTGTGTCATCTATCGTTGTGGCAGTTGCCCATGGGTTCCTCTTCTCGGTATATGGGGAGGAACAAATTATGCCCCGGCCCAAGTACGGAAACAATTCGGGTCCATGCAATTTATACCCATGACTCACAATCTAAGTAAATTGGAATTCTCACACGAAGATTCAATGGCGAATAAGTTTACGATGGGTATTTTAATTGCATGAAAAAGGCTATTTGTACTGAAGTCCGGCCCTATTCTTTCTCCCACTGCCCACTGTGAATGGAGAAATAATCGAAAGAAAGGAATAGTGCTGCCCGATGATGCTCCCAGAAAGTTGGCAAAAAAAGAACTTGAAAAAAATTAGAGGAGGAAAAAGAGAAGAACAAGAGAATGCTTATCGATATACAATAGCTCAGTCACAAAACACAACACCTCGAAGAAAAAGTTGAATGTAAAAAACAAATCATCTCTCAATTAGTCGAAGAAACTGATCAAAAAGAGATGAGAGCAAGATACTGGGAAGATCAATACAGACTTTCTCAGGATCAAACAGAAGTGTTTTTGACTAAAGTCAGGAAAATCACTCAGCAAGCCCATAAAATGGGTGAAGAAGCTAGAGAATTGAAAGAACTGAACTGTCCTACTTCATCATTAAATGTTCAAAAAATGATGGAGTTCATTGCTAAGACTAGAAAACAATATTGTACCTTGGGCCATTTCTTTTGAGAGATTTCTATATAATAAAAGCAGTCGAAACAATTGTCTTGAGAATGTAATCAAGAATTTCCACCGTAGTCCTTCTTTCACCGAGTACCTACAACATTCATGCATGCATCCATTACATCAATCACATACATGTAGAGTCTAATAAAATAAATCTTACTTTAAAAAGGTAAAATTGGACCTCAACACCGATATTCAACTCGGCTCCAAACAAGATTAATGGCAGAACAAGCCGAAGGACGTCTCATAGAGATGGAGTCCAAGATAGAAAGTATGGCAGAACAAATGAGACAATTGATGGAGCTAATCAAGGGGAAAGCAACTCAAGTTCCCATCAAAGAACCACAAGATCCTACTTATCCTCCGGGATTCACCCCACAACGGATCTCAGTTCAAGAAAATCTGTTTCAAGAATCAGGTCCGTCCGCTAGCGTTCACCTGAAACAAGACACTGTACATGAAGAGAAGAAGACATTACCAAAGGAAGAAGGAGAATCTCAAAAGCTTGAAACAATAGAGAAGAGACTTCGGGCCATTGAAGGAGGCACTATATTCGGATCTCTCTCAGTGGATGACCTCTGCTTAGTGCCAGATGTCGTAATCCCCTCAGACTTTAAAGTGCCAGATTTTGTGAAATACGATGGAACGAGTGATCCCATCACTCACATCACATTGTTTCTAAGACGACTACAACCACTCACAAAAGACGAAAAGGTGTGGATCGCACTTTTTCAAGAAAGCCTCACAAAATCAGCATTACAGTGGTATCTAAGTCAAGGTCCAAGAAACATCAAAACTTGGAATGACCTTGCTCAGGCCTTCATCAGCAATTACAAACATGTTATGGACTTGGCCCCGGATCGCCAAACTCTCCAAAACATGGAGAAGAAAAAGCAAGAAACTTTCAAGGAATATGCCCAACGGTGGAGGGACTTAGCTGCACAAGTTCAGCCACCCATGACAGAAAGAGAAATGGTTACTTTGTTTGTCCAAACACTAAAATACCCATATTATGACAAACTCATTGGCAATTCAGCAACTAATTTCTCCGATGTAGTCATGTCTGGAGAAAGGATCGAGCATGGGATTAGGACCGGGAAGATTACTGAGTCCTTTAATGATCCTATGAAAAGAGGAGGACCATCCAGAAGAAAAGATGAAGAAGTACAACAAATAGGACGAGGAAGAGGGATTTCCCTCGTAGGTACTGTGGCCACCGGACCTCGCCTATCCTATTCTGCCAATAGGCCCAATCATTATCCTCCTAATAGGCCCAACAATTATCCTCTCAACAGGCCTAATCAGTTACAGCCACCTATTCCGACTCCTCCAGTGCCTGCACCAAAACCAAGAGAAGTTTTTGCACCAATTCCTATGACTTACACTGAGTTATACCCAAAGCTCATTGAAAGTCAACTTATTCGTCCGATTCCTACAAGGCCACTGGAACCCCCATATCCAAGGTGGTATGATCCTAATATAAATTGCCCATATCATGACGGCGTTCCAGGCCATGGCCTGGAAAATTGCGTAGCATTGAAACGCATAGTCCAACAATTAATCGAGTCAAAGTGGTTGAACTTTTCCGATGAACCGAACGTCACTCACAATCCATTACCGCCTCATCAAGCTAAACCAGTTAATATGATTGAAGAACACCGACTGATAAAGAAGTCAGTCAATGACATTACAACCCCTCTGAAGCATGTATATTCATGCCTTGTGAAAGAAGGGGTCATCATTGGAAAGCCTTCCCTTGGATATGAAGAAATCAAAGATGAAGAATGGTGTGATTTTCATAACAGTAAGGATCATTCCATCCAGGAATGCTCAGAATTTCGTGAGAATCTACAAAGACTCGTAGATTCATCCCAACTCTGCATTTTTATGTCAGATAAAGATGTTGATATAAATGTGATCATTAAAGAGCAAGAAGTCAATGCCATGCCAAGACCACTAGTCATACCAATTTCAAAACCTACTGTCAAGCCTTTAAGGATTCAAGTCCCGACTCCATTCCCCTACAAATCAGATAAGGCTGTTCCATGGAAGTATGATTACACTTCCAACATTACATCAACTCCGTTAGAGGTTGGGAGTATGACTAGAAGTGGTCGATGTTATTCTCCGGAGCAAATGAACAAGCTCCAACAAGATAAGAACGTTACAGACCCAACAAGTGGACCTCTTGATACAAATACATCCAAAGAGCAAGAGATGCCTCGAACAGTAACAGATGAACAAGCTACTGAGTTTCTCAAACTCATAAAGCAAAGTGAGTATAGCATTGTGGAGCAGTTAAACCGTCTGCCAGCAAAGATTTTCATACTCTCACTACTCTTAAGTTCTGACGCTCATCGAGAAACCCTCCTTAAAGTCTTGAATAAGGCCTATGTTGAGCAAGATATTTCCGTGAATAATTTTAACCACCTCGTCAACAACATCACGGCACAGAATCTCATCACATTCACTGACGATGAGATACCAGCAGAAGGAAGAGGTCACTCTAAGGCTCTACATATTTCGATTAAGTACAAAGATCGAATTATGGCTAGAGTCCTTATCGACAATGGGTCAGCTCTAAATGTAATGCCACTTGAAACCTTACATAAGCTTGGTATAGACCCATCATACCTCAACAACAGTCATATCATCGTTCGAGCATTTGATGGGACGAGGAGAGATGTTGTTGGAGAAATAGAGCTGCCGATAGGGATCGGCCCCTGTGTCTTCCACATCACATTCCAAGTTATGGACATTAACCCATCTTATACTTGTCTGCTGGGAAGACCATGGATCCATATGGCTGGAGCAATTCCCTCTTCATTACACCAAAAAATGAAATTCATTATTGAAGGAAAGTTAATCACAGTCTTTGCTGAAGAAGACATTCTGCTATCTAGACCTGCGGATGCTCAATACGTCGAGGTCAATGAAGATATACCTGATTGCTCTTTCAGGTCTTTTGAAATTGTTAATGCTACCTATGTTGGTGAATATGGAGAAGAACCTGTGCCTAGCATCTCCAAAACAAGTCGCATGATCGCCAAACTCATGATGAAAGGAGGATACTCACCGGGGTTAGGTCTGGGACAAGATTTACAAGGAATACCAGAGCCATTGAAAATCTCTGCAAATGAAGGGAAATATGGCCTAGGTTTCACACCGACAAGGCAAGACAAAATGAAGGCGATAGCTGAAAAGAGAGAAAAGAGGATTGCACGATTAACAGGGCATCCTCTACAGGAAAGAAATCTGGATATCCCTGACATCACTGAAACATTCGTGAGTGGTGGCTTAATTCCAAAAAATGACAATGAAGGCGCGCTGACCATCAACATCAACAAGTCTTTTGAAAGTCTTTCGATTCAGGCAATAATCAGTGATTCACCCGAAAATGAGGAGCTCGTTCAACCCTGTAGCCCACGGGATGTGCTGAACAATTGGGAGGTGATAGAACTGCCTGTTGTAATCGAAAGCTTTTCAAAGTAATTTAATAGTAAAAACCTCCTAAAGAAAGGTTCAATCAATAGGGTGTAGTCTTTGCTTAAGTGAACCTTTTAGTTATTGCTTTTCATTCCAATAAAGTTGTGATTTATGCACATTATAAATAAAGTACCAGTTTGCATCCATCTCATTCTCGCCATTCTCTCTTCTTTCTTTTCTCTCTGGCTAATGCAGACCTAAAACTCTCTTTGATGACAATGAAAGAATGAATTTTGATAATCCTGTAAACACTGCTGACTCAGATAACGAAGATCTTCAAATATCTCCTGAGTTATTAAAAATGATCGAGCGAGATGAAAAAGAAAGAGCAACAAGTCAGGAACCAACTGAGACATTCAACTTGGGAGACAGTCAGGATGTAAAAGAAGTCAAGATTGGCACCCTATTTCCTCCTGAAGAGAAAGAAGAATTAGTCCACTTATTGAAGGAATACGTGGATGTATTTGCTTGGTCATACCAAGATATGCCCGGCCTAAGCTCAGATATCGTGCTACACAAAATACCATTGAAGCCTGGGGCAAAGCCTGTTAGACAGAAGTTACGAAGATTAAAGTCGGATCTAATCTTGAGAGTAAAAGATGAGATTCGAAAGCTATGGGACGCAGGATTCCTTGGAGTCGCTGAATATACAGAATGGGTCGTTAACATAGTTCCAGTCGAAAAGAAAGAGAGTGGGAAACTAAGAGTTTGTCAAGATTACCGGCCCTTGAACGAGGCCAGTCCTAAAGATAACTTCCCACTTCCTCACATCGATACGCTGGTAGATAATACCGCAGGAAACTCATACTTTTCCTTTATGGATGGCTTTCTGGGTACAATCAAATCAAACTCGACCCAGATGATATGATAAAAACTGCTTTTATTACCCTTTGGGGTACCTTCTACTACAAGGTGATGCCTTTTGGGTTAAAGAATGCAGGTGCTACATATCAAAGAGCCATGGTTGCGTTATTTCATGACATGATGCATAAGGAGATTGAAGTATATGTAGATGACATGATCGCCAAAACTTTCACCGCTGGGGGGCATCTAAAAGTGCTAAGAAAATTATTCGATAGACTTCGCAAATATCAATTGAAGTTGAATCCTGCCAAATGTACTTTTGGAGCCTCTTCAGGAAAGTTATTGGGATTCATGGTAAGCAAGGATGGGATTCGAGTTGACCCAAGTAAAGTCAAAGCAATTCAAGAAATGCAACCCCCGAAGACTCCAAAACAAGTAAGAAGTTTTCTGGGTAGAATCAACTTTATAGCAAGGTTCATATCACAATTGACGTCCAAATGTGAACCTCTTTTCAAATCACTAAAGAAGAACAATCCGGTCGAGTGGAATGACGAATGCCAAGAAGCATTCGAGAAAATCAAGCAATATCTATCAAATCCACTAGTCTTGGTACCACTTCGATTTGGAGAACCGTTGATTCTATATTTATCCATATAGGATTCTTCATTAGGATCCGTATTGGGTCAACATGATGAGACAGGCAAGAAAGAGCATGCAATTTACTATTTGAGCAAAAAGCTTACCACATATGAAGCTAAATACTCAATAGTAGAAAAGTCCTGTTGTGCCCTTGCATGGGTAGCACACCGACTACGACACTACATGCTCAACAACACAACATTGCTGATCTCCAAGACTAATCCCATTAAGTACATTTTTTAGAAGCCCGCTTTATCAGGAAGGATTGCAAAATGGCAAATGCTGTTGTCTGAATACGACATACAGTATGTCACCCAAAAGGCTGTAAAAGGGAGTGTGATTGCTGAATATCTGGCTGATAGAGCATTGGAGGATTATGAGCCAATGAGAATGGACTTTCCTGATGGAGATATAATGACGATAGAACAGGAAGTCTCTGAAGATAATGAAACATGGAAAATGGCATTCGATGGAGCGTCCAATGCTTTGGGACAAGGGATTGGAGCTATACTCATCTCTCCAAGCGGAGAGCAGTTCCCCCTCACAGCAAAAATTACATTTCCTTGTACCAACAATATAGTAGAATATGAGGCATGTGCTATGGGACTCCAAATGGCACTGGGATTGAAAGTACGAGATCTCCGAGTTTATGGGGATTCCGCATTGGTCATATATCAAATCAATGGAGAATGGGAGACAAGGGATTCAAAATTGATCCCTTACCAAAAGCTCATACTAGACTTGGCAGGAAAATTTAACAGTATAAGCTTCCATCATCTTCCAAGGGAAGATAATCAAATTCCGGACGCCTTAGCTACTTTAGCTGTCATGTACAAGATAAGCGACCTTGAGCATACTCCGGTTTTTGAAATGAAAATACTAGATTCCCCAGCTTATTGCATGAGCGTGGAGGAAGAATTGGATGGGAAACCTTGGTATCACGATATCAAGAAATACCTCCAAGAACGAGTGTATCCACCAGAAGCATCAGAAAATGACAAGAAATTTCTACGAAGACTGTCAATGGGTTTTCTTTTAAACATAGACATACTTTACAAGAAAACCCTAGACTCGATGCTACTTCGCTGTGTAGATGCTCATGAAGCACGAAAGATCATGGAAGAACTTCATTCTGGAATGTGTGGAGCACACACTAGTGGTCATACCATGGCAAGGCAAATAATGAGGGCTGGCTACTATTGGCTCACACTGGAAAGTGATTGCATCAATCATGTAAGAAAATGTCACAAATGTCAAATATATACCAACAAGATCCAGGCTTCACCCGCTCCATTTAATGTAACAGCAATACCTTGGCCTTTTGCCATGTGGGGAATTGACGTCATTGGAGCCATCACCCCCAAAGCTTCTAATGGTCACAAATTCATCTTAGTGGCAATAGACTACTTCACTAAATGGATAGAAGCTGTGTCCCATGCAAATGTAACTCAAAAGGTGGTATGTCGGTTCATTAAGAAAGAAATCATTTGTCGCTATGGGCTGCCAGAGTGTATCATCTCAGACAATGCCACGAACTTGAACAATGCAATGAAGCAGACTTTGTGCCGACAGTTCAAGATCAAGCATCTCAATTCAGCACCTTATCGACCAATGATGAACTGTGCAGTAGAAGCGGCCAATAAAAATATCAAGAGAATTATTGAAAAGATGATCGTCACTTACAAGGACTGGCATAAGATGTTACCTTTCGCACTACATGCTTACAGAACTTCTACCCGTACTTCTACTGGAGCAACACCTTTTTCTCTGGTATATGGTATGGAGGCTGTATTGCCCATTGAAGTTGAGATTCCTTCATTAAGGGTACTAATGGATACTCAATTGAAAGAAGCAGAATGGGTCAAGGCTAGATATGAGCAATTAAACCTAATTGATGAAAGAAGAATGACAGCCCTTTACCATGGGCAGCTTTATCAAAGAAGGATGATTCGCGCTTACAATAAAAAGGTTCGCCCATGACAATTTCATGAAGGTGACATAGTGCTCAAGAAAATTCTACCTATTCAGCATGATTCTAGAGGAAAATGGACACCAAACTATGATGGACCATATGTGGTGAAGAAAGCCTTTTCAGGAGGGGCTCTAATTCTGACAGAAATGGATGGACGAGAGCTACCAAAGCCAGTAAATTCAGATTCAGTAAAGAAGTACTTTGCATAATGAAGAAGTTTTCGGACAGAAGGGAAGAAGTGGATACAGGGTTACCAAAGCTTGTTTGATCAAAGTTGTCAAAGAGAACGTTCGTTCCTCACACTTTCATTACCCAAGACTTTTATATTCTCTTACCCATAAATGAAAAGCCAATTCTCTTTAGCTTTTCCTTCAAATCTCACATGCAACTTTTATATTCCTTTATCCATAAATAAAAAGTCAATTCTCTCTAGCTCTTTTTCTTCAAATCTCACATTCTTGCTGGCCTCAAGTGTGCAATAAATTGTGACTTTTGTAGGAAGAATAGTAATAATTAAAACTCAGAAAAAAGCAAAGACCGTAGATTACTTTGATAAGCTTTATGAATTAAAACAGGTAAGATTGAGGTCCTGCTTTGCGAACGGCACAGAACATAGGCTAACAAAGAAGAAGGAGTGACAAATCTTCGGGAGATAGCCTTGGTAATTGCCTGGATGATCGCTCCAGAAGTCTTAGTATGTTCACGTCAGCATGAAAGAATCATACTCAAGAATATTTCAAAAGGGACAACTATCCAGAGAGGCATAAAGTATGAAGCGAGCGAACATTAAGGAAATTGAGGCCAAAATTCAAGAACAAGTCAAGAAAAACTTCTTTGAAGGGGCTTTTGAAAAGACATTGAGCTTTTGAGGCAATGGACAAGAGCTGGGAAGCATAAAGAGATTCAATGGTAGTCCAAGAAGGCAATCACAAAAAGGATCCAGTAAAGCAAAGACATGAAGAACTAGATCCATGAAAAAAAAAAAAGAAAAAAACAAAAAAAAAAACAAAAATCAAAAAAAAAAAAGAGCCATCAGTTACACATGCTCTGCATTCATGCATTTCACATCATGCATGCATGGCTTTTGCATAACAGGGACCAAATGGGAAGCATATCCACGGCATGATTACAACAGTATAAGCTGAGACCTCAATGACATCAGCTCTTTCCAGTCTATCACTGGATGCACAGCTAATACGCTGGACCAAGCCGCGTCAAGAATTCAACATTATGGTCAAGGATAAGGTAGACATCAAAAATATTGTCATTGACAATTTGTCAAAAGCTGGCAATGGATTCAATAATCGAGGCTACACCCATAAGGACAGGATTGACGTCAGCTAAGAGATAGTATGGTCAAGGATAAGAGACATCAAAAAATATTGTCGTTGACAATCAAAAGCTGGCAATGGATTCGATAATCGAGGTAGACGTTAAGGATAAGGTATACGTCATGAAATAAATATTGTCGTTGACAATTTGTCAAAAGCTGGCAATGGATTCGATAATCGAGGCTTCACTCACAAGGACAGGATCAACGTCAGCTCGACGGAATATCAAAGAGAAGAAATATCTATCACATCAAAATATTGTTTAAAAAAGTAGGATCCATTTTTCCGGTTAAGTGGCGGATACGGTACTCCGTGACTCTCAAGTCGGTTCTCTCAGTTGCCCATAATAACTGATTCTTTCTTCCCTTCTTTCTTTTATTTCCTCCTAGAAAATGGATCCTACTCTTTCTGCCTTGCGAAAATACTTTCCTTCTCTCCCAATGAACATTCTTAAAAAGATCTACCGAGTTCGCTGTGAACGATTAAGAGTTTTGATGCACAAAGGAATCCCTGAAGATGTGCGGTGGTTAATCGAAGCTAAGGTTCGTCTGGCAGGTGAAATCCCAGATGCATTTGTGTCTCACATGCCTGGCATAGGCAAAAGCTCTTATGCCAAAAAGCGAAGAGCGAAAAGGTTACAAGTCTGTCATAAATGTGGTCGATGGACTTGTAATACTAAATGTCGTTCTTTAGGAATGATCTCCGATAATCGAGAAGATAAAATACGATTCATCAAGAATGGCCTGAGTAAGGACTCATTGGATGATATCCGATTGACTCTTGAGACGCATTCTTGTGGATCAGTGCAACGCGAACTTCTTGGTTTATGGAGTATTTTTCACGAAGAACGAGAGCGTTATAGTCCCGGGAATCTGACTTTAAAAGACCCTGTTTGCCAGTTTGTAAGAAAACTGGATGGGAAGCAAATCCCCGACTCATAGAAGGCGTTGAAGCCGTTACTGGACGTAAAACCAGTGGAAGATGTGAGCCACAGTCACAATTACTGTACATACAATTTGTCATATTTGGAAAATTTACCTTTTCTTTTGACAATAATGTACTCCCTCCTGTAAGCGTAATAAACACGTTATCCTTTCATCACTATAAATGCGCGTTTTCTTTCCGGTTAAGCAGTGGATACGGTACTTCGTGACTCTCAAAATCGGTTATTTCAGTTTCCTACAATAACTGATTCATTTCCCTCATCTCTCAAATTCTTCTCTCATCAATGGATTCTACTCTTTCTGCCCTGCGAAAGTACTTTCCTTCCCTCTCAATAAATGTTCTTAAAAAGATCTACCATGCTAGATGTGAAAGAATCAGAGTTTTTATACGCAAAGGCGTTCCTGACAATGTGCAATGGATAATTGAAGCTAAGGTCCGTTCGGCTGGTGAAGTTGCAGATGCATTTATGTCTCGTATGCCCGGCTTAGGTAAAAGCGCTTATGCCAAAAAGTGAAGAGCAAAGAGGCTAGGCGTCTGTCATAAATGTGGAAGATGGAATCGCAATACTAAATGCCGCTCTTTAGGATACATCTCCAAAAATCGCGAAGATAAAAGAAAATTCATTAAGAATGGCCTGCGTAAGGAATCTCTGGAAGATATCCGAGGGACTCTTGAAACGAATTCTTGTGGAATAGTACAATGCGAAATAGTCGATTTATGGAGGACTTACCATAAAGAACGAGACCATTACAGTCCCGGGAATCTGACTTTAAACGACCCTGTTTGCCAGCTTGTAAGAAAACTGGATGGGAAGCAAATCCCCGACTCATAGAAGGCGTTGAAGCCGTTACTGGACGTAAAACCAGTGGAAGATGTGAGCCACAGTCACAATTACTGTACATATGAGCTGTCATTTTGAAATTTGTCTTTTCTTTTGACAATAATGTACTTGCTTCTGTAAGCGTAATAAACACGTTATCCTTTTATCGCTATAAATGCATGTTCTTCTTTCTGGATACGGTACTCCGTGACTCACATAGTTAGTTATTTCCGTTTCCTACAATAACTAATTTCTTTCTTTCTTCTCTTAAATTCCTCCTTATTCAATGGAGTCTTCTCTTTCCGCCCTACGAAAGTATTTTCCTTCCCTCCCAATAAATGTTCTTAAAAAGATTTATCAAGCTAGATGTGAACGATTCAGAGTATTTATGCACAAAGGCATTCCTGATAATGTGCGGTAGCTAATCAAAGCTAAGGTTCGTTCGGCTGGTGAAGTTCCAGATGCATTCTTCCCCCGTATGCCCGGCTTTGGTAAAAGCGCTTATGCCAAAAAGAGAAGAGCAAGGAGGCTAGGCGTCTGTCATAATTATGGATGGTGGATTTGCGGCAATAAATGTCGTTCTTCAGGGATGATCACCAGAAATCGTGAAGATAGAAGAAAATTCATCAAGAATGGCCTACGTAAGGAATCTCTGGAGGATATCCGAGAGACTCTTAAAGCGCACTCTTGCGGAATGGTGCAATTTGAGATTGTCGGTTTATGGATGACTTTCCAAAAAGAACGAGATCATTACAGTCTTGGGAATCTGACTTTAAACAACCCTGTTTGCCAGTTTGTGAGAAAACTAGATGGGATCCAAATCGCCGATTCATAGAAGGCATTAAAGCCGTTACTGGACACAAGGCCAGTGGAAGACGTGGACCAAAGTCACGATTACTGTACATGCTAGCTGTCGCTTTTGAAATTTTCCTCCCCTTTTGGCAATAATGTACTCCTAACCTACTCTATTGAGCTGTTGCTTTTGAAAAAGACCATAAGTCATGAGACTACTGTATATAGCTGCCACTTTTGAAATTTTCCTTCTCTTCCGACGATTATGTACCTAATCTGACGTAAATTTACAGTTACGACTACTGTATTATGCTTATTAATGAAAGTCGGACGATTTTCCTTCTCTGTCAACAGCTGCCCCCCTTTGCGTACTTCATGGGACATGTACCAGAAAAAAAGATACTGTACATGCTAGCAGCTATTTTGAAAATTTTCCTCCTCTTTTAACGATAGTGTACCCATACCTGACCAGAGTCGTACTCGTGACTATTGTGTATAGCTGCTAGCAATAATGTATCCATTCTTGAAAATAAAATTATTGCCTTATCTCTTCATCTCTATAAATATATCTTCTTTTCTTCATTTCACAAGGTTAAGGATAGGAATGGAGAAAACCTCAACTCGTAAATCCCGAAGTATTTGTGTATTTTCTATTTGTGGGGCTTTTCCTGGAAAAGATGAAGAGTACTTAAAGGCAGCCAACCATTTGGGTAGAGTATTAGCTGAGCGAAAAATACATTTAGTTTATGGAGGAGGTAGTGTCGGATTAATGGGAGGTGTAGCATCAGCAGCATCTCTAGGAGGAAGCCAAGTTTTGGGCATTATCCCTAGACCTTTGAAATTTGTTTCTGGGGGCACGATTGGAGAAGAATTAGTGGTTAAAAATTTGCAAGAGCGTGTGTTACAAATGCTTTTTAATGCTGATGCTTTTATCGCTCTACCAGGTGGTTTTGGCACATTGGGAGAAATCTTCCAAATTGCTTCCATGGCCCAACTTAATTTGCACAAGAAACCCATTGGGTTTTTGAATGTTAACAATTTCTTTACAGGTCTGATATCTTTTGTGGATTACGCTGTGCAGAAGAATTTTATATCAAGAGTGGCACGACGAATCCTAATATCCGCAACAACTGCTGAAGAATTGCTAGATAAAATGCAAGCTTTTGTTCTTGAACCAGATCCATGATTCAATAGATTCAGATAGACTGGACAGCTTTTGTTCTTGACAGTCTTTCCCGACCAGTCTTTCCCGACCAGTTTCCCATAATTGTCCTTTACCCGGCCTGTTGAAGCATTGTGGAAGAAGAAGCGATCCGATCTGTTCTTCTTGTCCTTTAGTTTTATTATCAGCATTTTTTTTCGTGTTTCAGTTTTTCTTTTCAGGGAATTTCTTCTTCCTTCTTCACCTTGTTAGGATAGTTTTGTTCATGCTAATATTAAAACCATAGGACAAAGCCTTTAGTTTGGAATGACTGAGTAAGGAGTAATTTTTAATTTTTGCTCTTGAGACGCATCCTATTAGGTCTACTAGTCATGACATTTTGGGGTAGCTAAGCTTCAACCTTATTTGGATGACATATCTCACAAGGGAATCTATATTTTCTGAAGAAAATATTAGATGAAACCTTAGATATTGATTCCAAACATCCGTTCCCTTACATAATTTGTCAGTTATTGCCATTTTTGGAATTTCTCATCATCAAGATTCACTCATTTCATGGAAGTTTAAATTTTTTGCACTCGCCTATTATGAAAATTCACACTTCCGAAGAAAATTATTCCAATTCTAATTCCTTTCATATAAATTTCGCTTGGGGTACTAAGGAAAGCTCCTTAAGCCTCATTCAATCAATCAATCAATTACTTTCAACGATAGGAAAGTTCCTACCGTCGAGGTTCAAGGAGAGTTCCTTAACCTCATCATTCAATCAATTTTACTTTCAACGATAGGAAAGTTCCTATCGTCGAGGTTCAAGGAGAGTTCCTTAACCTCATTTTATCAATTTTACTTTCAACGATAGGAAAGTTCCTATCGTCGAGGTTCAAGGAGAGTTCCTTAACCTCATTCAATCAATTTTACTTTCAACGATAGGAAAGTTCCTATCGTCGAGGTTCAAAGAGAGTTCCTTAACCTCATTCAATCAATTTTACTTTCAACGATAGGAAAGTTCCTATCGTCGAGGTTCAAGGAGAGTTCCTTAACCTCATTCAATCAACTTTACTTTCAACGATAGGAAAGTTCCTATTATCGAGGTTCAAGGAGAGTTCCTTAACCTCATTCAATCAATTATTTTACTCTTTCAATGATAGGAGAGTTCCTATCGTCGAGGTTCTAAGGAAAGTTCCTTAAACCTCAAACAATCAATCATCAATTTTTCTTCAACGATAGGAGAGTTCCTATCACCGAGGTTTTAAGGAGAGTTCCTTAACCTCAAACTTTCAACGATAGGAGAGTTCCTATCGTCGAGGTTCTAAGGAAAGTTCCTTAAACCTCAAACATTCAATTATCACTTTTTCATCAACGATAAGAGAGTTCTTATCGCAGGTGTTCTAAGGAGAGTTCCTTAAACCTCAAAAACCAATCAATCAATTTTTCTTTCAACGATAGGAGACTTTGCCTCGAAATTAATCAATTTTCATTCATCGGGGTTGTAAGGATGGAACTTTTGCCTCGAAGTCAATCAATTATCATTCATCGGGGTTGTAAGGATGGAACCTTTGCCTCGAAGTCAAAGAATTTTCATTCATCGGGGTTGTAAGGATGGAACCTTTCCCTCGAAGTCAATCAATTTTCATTCATCGGGGTTGTAAGGATGGAACCTTTGCCTCGATAGTCAATCAGTTCCTCATTCGTCGGGGTTGTAAGGAGAGAACCTTAAACCTCGAAGTCAATCAATTATCATTCATCGGGGTTGTAAGGATGGAACCTTTGCAACGAAGTAAATCAATTCTCATTCATCGGGGTTGTAAGGATGGAACCTTTGCCTCAAACGTTCAACGACAGGAGAGTTCTTATCGTCGAGGTTCAAGGAGAGTTCCTTGACCTCATACCAATCAATTTTACTTTCAACGATAGGAAAGTTCCTATCGTCGAGGTTCAAGGAGAGTTCCTTGACCTCATTCAATCAATTTTACTTTCAACGATAGGAAAGTTCCTATCGTCAAGGTTGAAGGAGAGTTCCTTAACCTCATTCAAGCAATTTTACTTTCAACGATAAGAAATTTCCTATCGTCGAGGTTCAATGAGAATTCCTTAACCTCATTCAATCAATTTTACTTTCAATGATAGGAAAGTTCCTATCGTCGAGGTTCAAGGAGAGTTCCTTGACCTCATCCAATCAATTTTACTTTTAACAATAGGAAAGTTCCTATCGTCGAGGTTTAAGGAAAGTTCCTTAACCTCATTCAATCAATTTTACTTTCAACGATAGGAAAGTTCCTATTGTCGAGGTTTAAGGAAAGTTCCTTAACCTCATCCAATCAATTTTACTTTCATCGATAGGAAAGTTCCTATCGTCGAGGTTCTAAGGAGAGTTCCTT